>JANLJB010031130.1:0-53366 GCA_026212285.1 Bursera cuneata
ATAAGTGTTAGTTTAGGAAAAGTGTGGGGTTAAGTGTTTTCTTGAAATCTAATTGGGGGGTTAGAGTAAATTTCCCTAGATATATCTTATATAAAAATCTTTATAATGGGTAAGATTCATAGTTCAAAAATAAGCAATAAATTAACAAGCTTACAACAAAAATATGTAATTTGAAATCTTATAAAAGTGACAGTCACACAAGACAAAAACCAATTCAAAGGCCAAATCTAAAATTGGATCTCCAAGAAAAGCATTTTGCTCCATGTTTAGTGGCAAGTGTAAATTGTGCCCGCATAATATGCGCAACCAAGCAAGGAATTGCGCTCAATTGAGTAGTCATATCTTATGATAATGACATTATTGATTAGGATTTGACCAATCAGAGATGATAGTCCCCAAGTTTGAAAGCTACCACCCTCGTATGCTAATACTATTATATTATAATTAACTGAGATAGTTAGGCCATCAAAATGTCATCCACTATCATCTCCCTCTTTGATCTTATATATATATGTATATATATCTCGAAGGCATTATCATGCCAATCCGAGGCTCCAATGTCTTTATAACGTTCTTCTCTGTGATGACTAACGTCTTATCTAAAACAATTATCAGTACCTTTGTAATTATTTTTACGTTATTGAGATTTATATTTTTTATTTAATTTTATATATTATTTAATTGATATTTATTTTTTAAATTTAATAATAAAAAATTATATTTTAATTTATATTTTATATCTATAAATTATAGTAAATCAATGACTAATAAATAGTATGTAAAATTAAATAACAAAAAATTAAATACCAGTAATATGACCCTTATTTTTAATGTTAAGTGTAAGAGATATTTTAAAAATTCATCATATTCTTCCATAACATTTTCAAAATTCATAAAACAACGTATTATTAATAGATTTCGCCAAGTTATTTGTAAAAGAGACATAATAATAATTAAAAGAGTTGAAAAAAGATCCAAATTAGCATATTATTTTAAAAAATAATCACAATTTAAAAAATAAATGTCATCATGCCTATAAACTGATATCAAATTTGAACGACTTACAATAAAAAAAAAAGTATTGAGTTATTGATTTGTAGTGCATGGTCTCAATTTTAAAAAATCATGGTCGATTTTTAAAACGTGTCCCTAATTTTGATTCCTTTGTTAATATGGGTCACAATTTATTGACTTTGTAATTTTGCCTCTCTTCCCTAACAAATAATTTGACAAAATTCAATAATAATTTTGAAAAAAAATTATAAAGTATTCATAAAAAAATTATAAATTTTAAAAACCCTATTTCTTCTTCATATTAACGTAGAATACAAAGATGTTAAGTGTAATTACTTGAAATACATCCAAAATAGTGAAAATTTATGAAATAGAAGATTTTGAAGCTCTCTTTCATCTCAATCTTGAGGCATCTCCTCTTGTTTTTACCCTATATTTGATTTGAGTTTGAGAAATGAAATATCTAATACGAATGAAAGATGAAAGATTTCGAGTATCTTCTACCTTGAATGGAAACAAATCATCTACGTGGAGAGAGCTCCACTACACATAAGAAAAATATATATATATATAAAGTCGCAAAGAAAGCTGGGTTCTTTAGTTATGTGGACCACATCAGCAACATGACTGAAGTGGACACGTGGTGAGAACCCAGACGGCCCACGTCGAAAGTTGGGTTCAATAATGTGATCATTGGACCAGAAAAAGATGGAAATCTTAGGCCGAATCACAAAGCCAACTAGACTTGCCTCCTTTACACTCCAATTGGTGCCTTCATTTGACTAAAATTTTCTATTACTTTCACTAACTCTCAAAAGTAGAGACTCTAGAACAAACAACTCACCCACTAAAGAAACATGAAAGCTCTCCACATCTCTTTTCATAAAAAGGTGCACAAATTTTAGATTTTTTTTTTTTTAAGTTTAAAATTCATTTGACAAGTGAGAAGCATCCCATTTAAAATTAAAAAAAAATGATTTATTGGGTTGAAACAACTATATCGAATCAAGATTTAGTATAGAAAGATGAAAGATTTGTTCAATTATTATACGAAGATATGCAAATAATCTCATGGTGAAGAATTGATTGATTGATCTATTTGGTTGGAATTTAATTTTCTGATAGCAAGTTGATGCTCTCTTTCTCTCTATTATTAACATATATTTATAAATAGAATTATAATATTTGCCTTTTAAGGCAATACATCAAACTTCCACTATTTTTCTTTCTAAATTTGTAACCATGGCATCAAGAATATTATTCATATATTCCTATATATATATATATGAAAGAATTTTCTTAACTTTCTATTGTTCCTACCCACATTTGCGAAAAGTGGGGAGGAAAGATTTATTTCGCATTTATATATTAGAATTTATAATAAATAATATGGCAATGGGTATTTTAGAATCCTTGCCGTATCGTGTAAAAAACAATCAAAATTTAAAAAATGGAATTCAAGATTTGAGAATAACATCGAATTTGAATAATATAATTTAAGAATAACGATAATGGTTAATATGTTTGTGCTTTTCCATTTTTTTTTTTGTTGGAAACATTAAAATATCTTGATTCTCTTTTAGGGTTTTTAAGAAGAGGTTCAACATGGGTAATAACTCAAGTATTTTTTAATTATAAATTTTTTATTTACCAAAAGTAAACTACTATAAATGAATGAAAATTCTTTGTTGCAATATACCAATTAATAAATAGAAAGCAATAACAAGAATGTCAAAAGTATTCACAATATTCCCTTCTAGTAAAAGAAGAATAAAATAAATATTAATTAGTTAATTAAGAATAAATTAAATAATTCTTTAAATTTTTTAATAATTATGATGGATACATGCATCATTTGTGATGAACTAATCAAACATTCCTCTTCTTAGGTTATCATCCACTTGAATATATGACGGTGACAACATTATATAAGAATCTCAATGAGAATAAATAAATAAAGGCTTAGAAGACTTAATTTTATATACTATTTAATAGTCGTTGATTTTTTTTAATTTAATAGTAGAAAGAATTGCTGAGTTAACATTAAAAAAACTATATTTTAACTTTTATTTTTTATATATAGGTTATAATAAATTAACGATTATCAAATAATATATAAAATTAAGTATGAATAACCTAACCGATAAATAAAATTAAAAAAAATCTTTAGTTGTGATGAGTCATGAGCTCATCTCTTAATTATATTTACGTGCCACAATTATGTTTAATTTTATTGATTATCATACACGTTTTAAACTAATTTTGATAGGGTTGAAATAAGCAAACGTTTAGGCATGTGATAAATTTTGTAAAACTTTCAAATTATTTGTAATAAATAAATCGTTAAAAAAAAAAATTGGCTAATTGGGGAAGATGCTTCAGGGAAGACATTAAGGAAGGAAGTGATGGGCCAATTTGTGTAAAAAGTGCTTATTCTGAAGCATTTTAATTCCCAAACCAAGATTCCAAAGGTTGTGAAGCTTTAAAGCAACTTTTGGTGGCCATTTGAAGATATAAGTTATAAGTAATATACTCCACAAATCGTATAATTAATATATAAAGGTGACCATTTAGCCGTATACAATTATCGAAGAAGAATGCACGTCCATTGCTATTTGATTCTTTTTAATTAAATAATTTATTGATTCCTGGGTCTTCTTTTAGATAATCTAAAAGATTATTAAATGAATTTTGTCAAATTATGAAAATAATTAATCAAAGATTATTCGAATTCTGAATAAGTATGAATTTATACAAGCACAATAATTAAGGATTGGGCTAATTTCATAAGTATTATTGTAGTTTACCTTAATATTAAACGAAAAATTATAAGAAATAATCAAAATTAAAGGTATGAGAAAATAATAAGTTTTATAATTTATTTAATTTGTTTAACTACTTATAACTATTATGATGGAAATACTTTTTAATCTAACAGTGACTGTCTGACAACTGTCTAGTTAGTTTAAGATTGTCCAATTAATGTTTAGTAATTATTAAAATTTGGTTTATAAGATAGACCTTTAATTTTGATTATTTCTTGTAATTTTGTAATTTTATATATATAGCTCAGATATAATTGGTTTATTTTTTATTTTTTTTTGGAAAACTTGTATGGGATTATTAGACATGGAAGCTATTCAAATTATCGTTATTAACATGAGAGTCTCGATTGTGCAATAATTTATCTGATTTATTTAATTAATATAAATGATTTGACGGATCCATGAATAGAAATTTATAATCCAATAATCAAAAATTAAATTAAAGAAAAAAATTTGATGAAAATCTCGAAAGAAGAGAAGAGGCAGAGGGCGTTGGATAACGTTCTCGGGAGGAACGAGAGAAGAGAATTCCGTACTCGGGGCGGGGGCGGGGGCGGGGGAAAGAGGAGATAAAAAAAAATGAGTCAAAAGGGAACAACGTTAATAGCTGTAAAACACGTGCGAGTGTCACGTGCAGCGTGTAGCTGTAGGCCTGTAGCGGCAGTGCTTGCAGGGTTGACCAGGGACAACGGGGTCACCCTGAGGCGTGGCTCGTGGCCCGCACTGTCTGTCTCCTCCCACGCGTGTGTGTGCTTCCCGCCGCTAGACGACACATGCTCTCTCTCTCTCTCCTCCTCCGCCTCCCTTCCTCTGTAATTTCTACTTTCGTCTGGCAGGTTTTTGTTCTTCTTAATTCCTCTGTTGCCTCTGCCTCGCTCCCTGTTTTTGTCAAGTAAAAGGAGAGCAATGTAGTACTTGGTTTGTTTTCCTTGCATGCAATCTCAACTCAATTCCTTCCATTTCTTGGTATCCATGCATCGTTTTAATTTCTACATTTTTCTTTTCAAAAAAATTACTCATAAATAGATATAATAATGTAAAGTCGACACTCAAATCTCAAGATTTTTTTTTTTAATTTGTAATTATACTCACTTGACAATAATTACAAATTATTAAAAAAAAGGGCTTAATCCAAGGCCATGACTAAAATTTTCGATCCCATAAACCTTATAATTAATAAGCATATATTATCTAAATGATATTAAAAAAACGTGCCATATTAAATAAATAAATAAATTATTATATGAGTACGGACACGTAACTCTTGTGTAAATATCGTTCTCGTGTGATTATCCACAAGATAAAACGATGAAACCGTCCACAGATTAACATTACTCCACGCACTTCACTGCACTCAAGCCTCTACAGTACATGTGAGAGAGATTCTTTGTTTCTCACTCCAGTGAGTAGATCTAACTCGAAAGGAATTTTGTTAGAAAACGGGGGTCCCACCTAATCGAAATCGTCCACTTATGTTAAGGAGCCAGTGAGTGAGTGGGGCCACTGAGTTTGATGTTATGTTATCCAAAGAAGGAAAAAAAATAAAAATAAAAGTTATATATTTTCTTTTTCCCTGGACGAATAATAATTAAAGAGGTGGAGAGACAACCTGGACCCGCACATTCTTCTGTTCATCTTTGACCTTTGACCGGCCCCAACTACTGTAGTGTCAAATGTAATCAACCAGAAACCAAACCAGACAATTCAAACCTAATTATTAATTTGATTGCCTCCTCCCACCCGTGTTCTTTACTTTTTCTCCTTTATCGTTTTCTTCCCTCTATTTCTTCATTTTTGCATGTAGGTCCTTCTCTCTGTTTCACTTTTCAAAAATTTAATCCAAGATCATTAGCTTCTTCTCTTCATATAGGAAGGAATATTGGCTCTTAATTTCTTTAGATATTAATTAAAGGAATCATTTAAAAAATAATCATGCGTCTAAAAAATTTAAATATCATGATCATAATCCAATAGACTGATAAGTCTTTTTTTATTATTGATTATTAAAGATTAATTGATAAAATGATTTTGAACAGTAAAGACGGGACAGCTTGAGATATATCGAGTAATCGAATATTAGATATTAATTAAAAAAATATTGATCTTATCAATAATATACGATTACTTCATACTTATCCATCCACATAATCATGAAAAGTAGAGGTCCATTAAGTCTAATTCAAGTGTCTTATCAATGATAATTATGTACTAAGCAGTTTTCAGGGGATTTACTTTACTTATATATAAAGATATATTACCTTTCACCTTGCATAGAATAATGGATTAAAAGCCTTTTCTATGAGATACAAAAGCAGATATACTTTAGAGACTAAGGTTACAATTGATTGATCTTTTTCCATGCCTTTAATTTATCAACAAAATTAAAAGCAGGAGTTGACACTCCACCAGTGTAAAGCGTGCCGTGTATTGTCGTTGCTTTCACAACTCTCATAGCCTACACAAAAGTTGGACAACCTTCTTGCCTTGTTCACCGGTAAAAGTGACGCAAAAACAACTATTCCATAAAGAAAGACACAGCACAAAAGTGTATACATGGTTAAGTTTCATAAAGCTAACCATATTAACGTTAATTCGATCTTATAAAGTTTTTAATTTAAGATAGCTTATGGTTTTGATACCAATTTTGAAGGGAAGGAGAACTAATGAAACCTATTTCTAAATCTCAAAAGGAGAGGTTAAACGTAGAAGAAGAAAAATTTAAAATCAATAGAAGAGCGATTTGAAAAAATTAGATGGAATTTATTACGGACAAATTTGTTTTATCCTACTAAGATAAAGAGTCATACCACAGTCTATTAAGTTATTTTTTTATATTAAATTTTAACTTTTATATAAAATGATATGTCAATACACTCACAGTTGTCAATTCTAAGATGAGAGATAGACTTCGATCTAAGTGACCATGGCAAGTGTTGTAGAAAGAAATTTGAGCGTGAAATTTGAGAGAATATGAGAAAGGAGAAAGGTTGGGGGCGGAATGGCAAAGAGAAGAGATGATTAATGATGGTGGGCAGAAACAGTAATAAACAATGAGTGAGATTAGTCCAGTAGTGGTTGATGTAAACAGGAGTTAGATTTTAGTCGAGATGGGACCCAACCAACCAAACTAAGTCGCAAAAATTTCCATTTGACCGAACCTTGCTTTCGTCCGCCTTCCCTTCCCATCCAACCATAGTTAGGTTGGAAGCTATAAATGCCACACGTGTGGCCCAGACTTAGATAACTCCCTGCCTGTCTTCCCCTCTCTGCTTTCTGTTCCATATCCCTCCTCATTCTCATTCCTTCTCCCTCGTATAATAAGAGAAACAAAGAAAATAAGCCAAACCTCCCAGACCGCAATTTCGGACTCTCTCAGTCAGACCTTTTTACATACGCTTATCAATTAAACTCAAACTCAAACTCAAACTCAAACATGCCCGGAAGCTTAGAGCCGTTGGATTTATCCATTCAGATTCCCTTTTACTTCAGGTGTCCGATCTCCTTGGAACTCATGCGTGACCCCGTCACCGTCTGCACCGGTCAGACTTATGACAGACCGAGCATCGAGTCCTGGGTCGCCACCGGCAACACCACTTGCCCCGTCACTCGAGCCCCGCTCACCGACTTCACTCTCATCCCCAACCACACCCTCCGTCGCCTCATTCAAGATTGGTGTGTCGCTAACCGTGCTTTCGGTGTTGAAAGGATTCCCACTCCCAAACAACCGGCTGAACCCGGTCTGGTTCGGTCCCTTCTGAACCAAGCCTCGTCCGAGTCCAGTACTTACACTTCTCGCCTCGCCGCTCTGCGTCGACTCAGAGGACTCGCTCGTGACTCGGATAAGAACCGGTCTCTCATTTCCTCACACAACGTACGTGAAATTTTGACGATTATTTTGTTCACGGATGTAAGCAACTCCGAATCGTCTTCAGAGTTGAATCACGAGTCACTCGCGTTGTTGGTTATGTTTCCACTCAGTGAGTCAGAATGCATGTGCATAGCTTCAGACCAGGATAAAGTGACGTACTTATCAAATCTATTATTCCATTCATCGATCGAAGTCCGAGTCAACTCAGCTTCGCTCATCGAAAACATCTTAGGCGGAATGAGATCTCAAGACCTCCGCGCTCAGATTAGCAACGTCGACGAAATCTTCGACGGCGTGATCGATATCTTGAGAAATCTTCAATCTTATCCACGCGCGTTGAAAGTTGGTATCAAAACGCTGTTCGCTCTGTGTCTCGTGAAGCAGACGAGGCACAAGGCGGTGGCAGCCGGCGCAGCGGAGACGTTGGTCGACAGATTGGCCGACTTCGACAAATGCGACGCGGAGCGAGCGTTGGCGACGGTGGAGCTGCTCTGCAGAATCCCGTCCGGATGCGCCGCTTTCGCCTCGCACGCCCTCACCGTTCCGCTTTTGGTAAAAAAGATACTGAAGATCTCTGGCCGCGCGACGGAGTACGCTGCCGGGGCGCTGCTGTCACTGTGCTCGGCGTCGGAGGAGAGCCAGAGGGACGCCGTGATCGCGGGCGTGTTGACGCAGTTGCTGCTGCTGGTACAGAGCGACTGTACGGACAGAGCGAAGAGGAAGGCGCAGATGCTGTTGAAGTTGCTTCGGGACTCGTGGCCTGAGGATTCAATTGGGAATTCGGATGATTTTGTCTGCAGTGAGGTGGTGCCGTTTTGAATGTATGATTATGATGGACGGCGGTGATCTTGATAGTCATATGATGGTAATTTGGTAATTGTATGGTAGGAAAAAGAAAAGAAAAGAAAAGAAAGGGAAAAAGAATTTGATTTTTCTAATTGGTAGAGGGCAAAAGAAACTGAAAATTGAGGTCTTAGATTGGTACAGGGAGATTGTAATTTGTATCTATTTTTGTATGTAAGAATTTTTTTTTTTTTTGTGGAAATTTTTTAAAAAGAAAATGAAAAGTTAGATCTCCAATATTGTTTCTTTTTTCTTTTTTCCTTTAATTTTGGGTCTACAAATTTTGCATTTTTTTTTTAATGAAAAAAAAGTTTCAGTGTCTGTACTGAAAGATTTTTATGATTCTGTGGTTCGTGAGTCGTAAAAATCAGATTTGAATGTTGTCTTGATGTTGGCGATGTTGACTGGGCTCTTAAAGAATGAGAATTGGTGGTTGTTGAAGCCCAATTTGGCTCAATTAGAAAATTTGAAGTCTGCCCAATTGCCCAGTAATCACTGGACTTACAATGATGATGTAAGTGGAGGTGGAGGAAACAAATTACGGGTACTGCAAGAAGGAAAATTGCAGGAGATACTTGTCTCAATCATTTCGGTTCACTGCATACTTTACTTTCAGAGTTGAAGCTTGTAAGATTTGATGACAAGTTCAGAAAAGTAAGAATGAAACATGAAACATCCATTTCTTGGTGCAAACGACGCTAATTCTGTTATTTGAAATTAGGGCGTCAATTAAATACCCAGAAACAAACATGGTGAGTCGAGAAGAGAGAAAGACATTGGCAGTGTTCCTGAACAAGTAAAAAATCTGAGTGCAAGGCAGCGTTGAATTGATTACAGTAATATCTCTTTTTGACAAGACAGAGACAAGAAATGGAAGCTGTATGGACGGTGCAAAACTTGGTTTGACTGGCACAGCACAGCACAGCACACAGAACAAACAAACAACATTAGCTCCATGCCCGCGTGCATCGAAAAGGTCCACACAAGAATCATCATCAACAAAATGGTAGGGCGCCATTGTCTTGTCCCACTACAGAATTGGAAATATATAGCTTATAGTAACAAGCTCTTTGGTGTTATTGTCAAATGTCCATGGAATAAAACCATGGAATCACATGGCCTTGCTCTCCTGCCTCTTATATAAATCTATGCTTATTCTCTTCTAACCTCTCTTTCTGTGATGGCTGCTGCTCACATGCTCAACTCCACCTTTGTGTTTTTTACTCTTTTGGGTCGCAACAACAAATGGGAATTCATACTTTTGTCTTTGTATCCTATGATTTGGGGCACTTGGGTCCCAACCACATTCATGTCTTGTCTTCTCCCTTTAATTTGCTTTTTGAATTTGGCATTTTTCGACTCCATTACTCATGCATTCCCAATCATGTTTCTTAACCATGAATGAGCTGTAGAAGATGCCATTTAGATAAGGACGCTGCATTTATTTACTTTACTTGAAAGAATACTTGAGGTGACTCAAGTCTCAACTTTAGTGACAATTGTTTTATTTTTTTATACCAATAGATAATAACAAAGATTATATTAATATTTTTTAACTACTTATAATGCTGAATGAAACCTCCAAACATCAAATTTTTGACAAATTAATACCTTCTAGCTTTTACTTCCTTCAAACATCCCAACTATGAATCTAATCATAAAGCGATTCTATCCATATAGTAGATATAAATCTTCATTTAAAAATATGCCAACATATTATTGTCGAATGGATGATTATCTCTTGTGATATTTGTATTCTGATTTCAGTTGAAGTCTACTTTGGATCAATTTTATTAATAAATTTTGATCCAAAGTAAAGAATACAAATTTATTGTTTCAAGGAAATTACCACTCTCCATTTGGACTACTCCATCATATTTTGTCTCTTATAATATCACTTTCTATAATATAAAATAAGAATTATTTTAACAAAAAGGACAATTATGTGTAATATATCATCTATAGTTACGATAACATTAAACATTTTAAAAATAAAAAATCATGAAAAGATTAAAAAAATCTTTAATTTTTAAATAATTATTTTAAGATTTTGAACCATATTTTTGTAATCCAAGCTCGTATAATCTTTTAGAACAAAAATAAGAAAAACTTAAAAAATAAATATATGATTTATGGATCAAGTGAGAGAAAATGATAAAAGAAACGGTTGACATTGATGAAATTTGAAGAGCGTAAAATGTTACAGAAAAGAAAAGGGAAAGGCAAAGTTAAATTTATTTATGTTGATTAAAAATTTAAAAAAAATCTCAAAATTTTAGGGTGGGCTGCAGCCAGGCCTAGCCCACAAAATCCTCTGACCCACAAAAAATTTTCAATTCCTTCTGCTCTATTAATGATCACAATCTACTAAAAATAGTCTAGAATTTGCATTATAATTAGGAAGAAATCTAAGAATTCAGATTAAATAGAATTAAATTAGGTTAATGCATGCAAAACTGGTTAAAGCTAGATATTAGAAAGGAAATTTATACATAATTAAGTTAGGGTGGGACTATTTGCATCCAGAAAAATACTTTGAACATCCAATTACAACATTACTCCATACATTTTTGTATAAAATTTGAAAATTACTATATTACCTTGTACACCCTTTATTATAGCGACAAAATCCCTCAAATAATTTTTTTCTTTATTTACTTTGTGCACCCATTCTACGAAACAAAAATTACTTACCTTTGATGCAATTTGACTATGAATTAACGTATCTCACATATGCATCTGTAAATCTGTCTAATTCATAGTTCTAATTATAAGTTGAACATCATAAAGAATGAAAATTTCAATTATTTATTGTGCAACCAAAACTATAAAAAAGAGTTTAATGAAGAGTGATCAGAAGATATCTCTCCATGAAACTCTAATTAAGCTCTTTAATCCACGCAATTGTTAAAAAATGGAAATAAATTATAGAAGGCCAAAAAAAAAAAGATTAGCGAAGCAAAAGCTTGGTGTTTGTAAAATGCAAATAGGGTTTGAAATTAAGATCTGAAATTCAAAGTTCACAGGTATTAGTTATCTTATTAATCGAATGTTTATAAAATTTTTCAGGATATTTGGTAGATATTTAAATATTGCGTCTTCTGCGACCAAATGTTGCATACTACATCGAAAATTTTCGCACCACTGTATATAAATCACCCCAAGACAATCATTTTTATATTTCTAATTATTTTCTTAGCATAGAAGAAGTTGATTAATTTTTTAGCTTCAACAACATCTAACTTGAACTTAATGAAGTTGAAAATTGGATTTTGTGAAAAAAAAGAAAGAAAGAAAGAAAGAAAGAGAGAGAATATAATAAAGTCATGCAAGCATATATATATAATATATATATATATAGACAAGCCATAACGATGTTGCTACATATCGGTAACTAGAAAGATATATTTGCAAGCTTGAGAGAAAATTAAGGCAATATCAAACCAGTTTGCTAGCGTTACTCGGGGAAGAAACTTGGGCCAAATCATCACGGAAAAGAAAAATATTTTAGGGTTCATGAGTTCCTTCGTAATCAAGAGGAGATCCAGAACATCAGCTCACCTGCAGCTTGCTTATATATTTCTTCCACTGAAATTGCCTCCGTGAACTGATCAGAATTACCTCCATTCACCTGCAAGATATATATGTATATGTTCCCATTAATATATGCTTATTCCATCTTATTTGCAACTTTATACCACTCCTTAAGATTTGATTGTGGTTTGTAATATATATGTTCTAAGAAAATAATTAATGCAGCCATAAGATTGTCGAGTTATTGTTATAAAATTCCCAAAACTATAAGATTCTCAAACTGGTACTTGTTAAAGCATTTAGGTCATCTTCAAAAAAAAAAAAAAAATTATAAATGCATTCTAATAAATAATCACGTTTTAAAAAATCTAGATGATTAAAAATTCGGTTAAATTATCAGTCTCTAAAGACTAATAGTCAAAATGAGTTCTTCATTTATTGAGCAATAGTCATGATATTCAAAAAAAAATTTTAACATGATTTTTTATAATTTTGATTATTTTTAAAATTAAACCAAGCTTTTGAGGTTCATGATACTAGTATCATGATTTTCCATTTACATTTGGAGAACTTCATATGTGAGCTGGGTATACTGCGATATTATCAAACGATATAGTGACAACTTACATGTGCTTGGATCATGTACATTCTTCGAGTAGAATCCGAGGAAACTTGAGCAGATATCACCTCTATTTTATGCTTCTCTAGCACGCAGCAAATGGTGGTGAAGATCCCGAACTTCTTAGATGAGCATACGCTTATATGTGCTTCTCCTCCACAAATGTTCAGAACAACATTGGATGAAGTCCATGTCTGGAAGACTACGGGGAGTGGTGGCACAGAAAGCAAATTCGAAGAGTTAGTGGTTCCATCAGTGGCCAAGTTGCTGGAAGAAAATCCTTGATCAGCTAAAAATGCTTCCCTCGAGTTGAAGGCTAGCTTCTGTGGTGTGATTATAGATGGCTCATAACCAAAAGTTGCAACACTTTGGAGCCTTTCTAGCTTCTGTTTTTGTAGCTTTTGGAGAGTTTGCTGTAGGGTTTTAATGTAGTTCACAGCTTCATCAACAATGGTGGACTTGTCAGCCTGTTCAACAAAATAATTAACCAAACTATTATAAGTTATATACATTCTTAAATTATTTTCTTTAAATATCTCTATTTTTTGCGAGGCATGGTAAACAAATTTGCCCACATTTTATTTTTCCAATTATGTTGCCATGTGTTAGTTGTTAAGAATTTAATAATTTTGAATATTTGGAAATCTTTTTGCAGATTCAGGAACTTAGTTAAGTCTAAATAAATTTCTATCTTAAGTTAAATTACCTGAAATAAATGAAAATCCACCATCAAAAGGAGGTCATTATAAATGCAAACTAGCTAATTAAGTACTCATTTAAGCATGTTATTTACAAATTCTGGCACCACCAAGACATAGAATTGAATAATCCTAAGGCAAAGGGTCGAGAAACTCAACGCCAATATTCTTGAATAACGTAGAACCTGATATTCCTTTTGCAGTGTTACAGCTATGAAATAAATGAGAAAAATTGAACAAAAAATGAGGTTTCATGAAATTTAAATATGACAAAACTAATGGATACTGAAAACCAAAGAAAAAGCTGCAAAAAAGAAAAAAGAAAAAAAAAGAAGGAAACAATTAAGTTATATTAATATATCAAGCATATAGACAAAAATGTCTTGTTGAATCTTGGAACTTCTGATTTTAAATTTTGATTGAATTTTCACTCCAAGACCCTCAATCTGTAGGGAGCTCAAAACAGAAACAAAAAGAATTAAAAAAAAAAAAAACTTCGCAGATACATAAAACACAAAGTTTGTCAAGTACTCTATTATATATTTGCTAATTAATTAATTACTAAAAATGAAATGCAAAACTTGGTTGGAACAGAAAATTCTTTTCCCTCTTATATATATTAATTGCCGAATCAAAATAAGAAAAGAAGAATTAAAAAGCGAAATAAAGACTAATAAAAATGCCAAGAAAAAAAAAGGGGGCATCTAAGAGAAGATTAAAATTAAACAATAAATATCTCCATGGCTTCTTTGGCAATAACTGGAAATGCTTATGAAGGATACAAAATGAAAAAGCTTGAAAATACTTTCTATATATATATATACATTTATATATAAGGTATCTTCTTTTCTCAAAGACAGCTTATCAAAACTTTGAAAATAAATTATAGAGAGGTTGGAGAGGACCAACAAATAGATTTATCAATTTTTTTTTTTTTTGATAATTTTTTTTAACCTATATGAAACAAAAAAAAAAAAAATTCTGACTACGCCATCGTAAGGAAGAAGATATAGATAGCTATAATTACCTTAGGAGGAAGCTGAGGAAGCAAAGCATGAAGATTAGCAAACATGTTCCTCATCTTCTTCCTCCGTTCTCTCTCCGTCCATATATGTATCTCATGATCGGATGATTCACCACCACCATAGCCACCACCTTTTCCTTCTTTATTCAACTTATTCATTCCCTTTCCATTTTTGTCAACTCCTCCTCCTCGACCCCCCTTATTCCTACTAGGAGCGGCTGCAGCTAGTAATTCAGTACTTATTATTCCCATCGCCGTTGGGCTGTTAGAGCTTGAAGCCGTTGGCTTCTTCCCCATTAACATTAATCTCTCCTTGCTGCTGCCCTCTGAGTTGTCAGAAATAGATAGAGCACCCCATGATTTGTTTCCCCACGAGAAACTCTGATCAGGCGCAGGTCCTCCAGCAGCTTCCTGATTAGACATGCCAACCATTATTAGAAAGAAGCATGTAGCAGAGATAATTCAAGAGAAAGAGGGATGGTGATACAAGGAAGGGAAGTGAATTGGAAGAGGCAGGGAAGCGTATAAAAAGGTGGCAAAGTGTAAAGAGCACAAAATACAATCATAAGGTAATGCCGTTACTAACAAAAACGGATATATATAAGCCTCCCTTAGCAGCTTGCTAACTCACATACAAAGATTTCTTTGTGTCTTCTTTCAGGCCCCACTTTAGACTATAGTATATGTTATTACTAACTCATGACCCCACTCTTCACATATTTATTTCCCTAACAATTACCATATATAAAAAATATATCTAATTTAAAAAACAACCAATTTTAATAATTTAGATGTCATGACCATAATCCGACTACTCGATAACTCGAGTAAAAAGTTTTTTTTTTTCTTTAGGGCTGTAGAGTATTACTTTTAACAAACCAACATATCTTTAGTGACAAAGAAAGTCAATTGGAGAGTCCAAAAAGATAGCTGTAAAAATTAATACTATCAATTTTAAAACTATTTGATAGATATTTATTTATTATAATAAATTGGTGGAAAAGAGAAGTTAAAAGATATTTTTTTTACTGCCAACTCAGTATCTAGTTTTTTTTAATACCAACTCAGCAGCTCTTTCCACTATTAAATTAGAAAAATAAATGGTTATCAAATAATGTATAAACTTAAGTTAAAAAAAAATTAAATCCCCATGACCTCGGCTATGGCTATATATATTATACATATCTTACTTAGAAAGAAAGTAATTAGGGATAGGGTTGATATTCATAGTCCAAATTAACAAACAAGCTACTCAAACTTATAGGGTTTGAGAAGTGTTTATTTGTAAGCATAGGTGATGAACTTGTTAAGAGATCTTTCATTCATTTGATCAATTTGAATTAGGGTAATTGCGGTTATACATATTTATTTGGATTCCATAGCATATTCTATATTGAATTTTACTTGCTTTCTCTATCGTATACTTTCATTTAAGATCATTAATTTGCATTTTGCTCTTGTTATTCATTTGATGAATATCCTTTCTTATTCTACAAATTAAAAGAGGTACATATATATGTAAGATTTCTCTCTTAAGAGTAAATCATTACACTCTTGTTATCATTACTAATACTGATTTATAAACGTTAAAGTAGAGTGGTGAACCGCATGGGATTAGATGGAACATCATTACAATATTGTAATTACATTCAATTTTTAAATTAATGTTAGAAAATCTAGAATAATAATTGCTTACCCTTTGATGCAATGTGAATATATGAATAATTGTGAATTAACTTGTCTCACGCTTATGGGCATGTTTAATTATTAGGGAAAACTTGGCATATTTGCATCTATAAATCTGTGTTCATAGTTCTAATCATTATAAGCTGAACATCATAAAGCACTAGAATTTCAATTATTGATTACGGAGAGTGATCAGGATGTTATAATTTCTTAACATTCTATATTTAATCCATGTAATTGTTGAAATAGAAATAAAATATAGAAGGCAAAAGCAAAGCAAAGCAAAAGCTTGGCCTTTGTTTTGTAAATTAGGGTTTGCAGAATGCTTGAATGTCACGCAACACATGAAACTCTTTGGAGCTATCTGCAACCTGTTGCTGATGAAATAAAGAAAACGTGTCTGTAATCTATGTGGGCAGTTATTTTTCCATCACAACACAAGTAGTTACAATAATGAAGAGAAAAATCCGAACCTGCCACCCCCTTAAAATAAGGTCACTTTGCTTCGAATACATTCATCATCATTGCCTTGCACTCTTGTCTTCACAATATTGATGCTATAAATTTTAGAGACTTTTGACAATATGAACATTATTCTCTTAATTATTGATAAAAATGCAATAATATCATCAAATCGGTATTTATAATATCATGTTAAGAGTTGAAACATGCCCCCAACATGTAGAAAGGGTTTCTCTCTTAGGTCGAAAGATCTTGTATATTTTAGAAGATGGCCAGCTTCATTTTCAGATAAAACATTGATTTTTAACTTGAGAAATGTATCATTTTCATGTAAAATGTTAGAATTCAATCATTTTGGACCAACCCTCTTGTCCAGGCAGAAGATATAACAAGATAAGCCAAATAAAATCTAGCAAAAACAAAAGTTTCAGACGGATGGAAAATACAACTTTCTGTCCATATAAGAACTTGATACCATCATTATATAATATTTCAAGTATTCTTTTTTTATGAATGTCATATGCCTTACAGGTAAGGCTTTCCTCACTCATGCTGCAATTTATCACACTGACAGGTCAGTTGCACCATCTTTGATAAACTAATGCAGTTCATAAGCAAGAAAAACCTAGTTTCAGATGAAAGAAGGTACAAAATAACATATCATCCACCTCATTATCTGATTTACGTTCCATATCCAAGAAACTATTTTTCTGGGCTTCAGGAACAATGATCTTACTCTGTCATGTAGGAAGAGCTGTTGTTTTACAAATGGGACACAAGTTCTTCTGCATTAACCATTGTTTGATGCAGTTAGTGTGGAAGTCGTGTCCGCAATCAAACATCCCAAGATCATCCCCATCAACATATTCCTCCTGCCACACCAAAGGGAATCAAGTATGGTAAACAAAGTAAAGAGTAACAGTTCGGCTTAAGAAGTTATCTAAAGGCTGCAATATATGCTTTTCCTTTCTCTAAACTCATACCTGACATATACAGCATGGCTCCTGGTCTGACGGGGATTCTATTGCAATGGACATGTATTTTTTCTGTTTCATTAACTTCATAATGGTTTCTTCACTCAGTCCAGTGCTCACATCTCCTATGCGTTCTTCGAGTGCCAGTAATTCCTAACATTCCAATCATATAAGCGGAACAACCCTCAATGTGAAATTACCAGAAAGGGATATACAACTTCCCTATCTTACCTCATAAGACATGTTATCTACATCAAGGCGCATGTCCCTATGCCTGTCATGCATTTCAGCCAGACCATGATATATGAACGGGTCAAAAAGCATATAATCCTGAAATATGATAACCACATGGAGGTCAAATGTCAAAAGTCAGGAATTTCCTTGTTATGTGATTCCTAAACATTTTCTTCTACATCGAATCTCCTAGTAATATGATTTGATAAAAAGCTGTTAATTTCATACATAAGTATCTACTTGCAGCTTAGTTCCATCAAACCAAGTGATGGAAGATCTTCTAGATTGTACTTAGAAGAGAATAAACAAAATCCTTTTTTCTTTTTTGTTTTTCAGGGCCACAGGGTACACATTTTATTTCTATTAAGAATCCAGAAAAATTTTACATTCAGAAGAGTCACTCACGTAGTATTCTGTGCATCGAAAACTACAACTCAATATTGCATTGGAAGGAAAAAGAAGGTACATGTAAGAGGAAGATAAATACAAGCCTGGTGAACTAATGAAGCAGCCAAAGTTTTGGCCTCTGAAAATCAGAGAAATAAAAACCACCCTAGATTGACAAGAACATGCCTATCTAAAGTAACCCCAAAACATGTCCTGGATTAGAGTATGGATAATGAACAATCTTAGCAACTCATAACCTCTTGCCTAGGAGAAATCTCACTATGTGACAAACTTTAAAAACATGCGTAATTGAAGGCACAGGATGAGAATGAGATGTACTCTTGTAGTTGGTATCAGATGTTGCTGTACACAGAAATAGTGTAATAGAGATGAACCAAAATTAATTCAACTTATGATTGTTGCACTGAGATCACTTTTGAAATACGATTCATGTCTCAGCTACTAAATTTATAGTTCAAGCTGAGTTATGTCCACACAATGGCAACTACAACTAGATTCCTGGATCTTGCCACAAATAGGATCATGTTAAAAGAAAGTCTTTTTAATTCAGCAGCAGTTTGCTTTCTCTTCTACCAATTTTCTTAAGCGAGTAAAAAATTTATCATATTTCCTTTTTTCCTTTCCATGAGATATAGGCCTAATTGTTTTAACCATGGAAAAAAGAAACATTGCAAGAACTGATTTCATCATGGCAACTTAACTTCATAATAAATAATAACAACAATAAAATTGCCAAGAATAGGTGAGGTAGAACCAAATATTCAAAGCAAGCCACTTGACCTTTTATGACAAATGAGTTTTTATATGAGAGAATATTGAGTAGAAAAAGACCAACAAACTTATCAAGTGAGCAGTCAGTAATTTCTAAATACTGAGCTTAAGCGTAGCAAAATAAAGTGAAAAGAATATTGAAAATGCACCATAAAAAAATTTGAAGGCAAACCTCAATTCTTAAGTTCTCCCCTCGACGCATGGCATTCAAGACTTGACGAATCTGATTTATAGAGAACAAATGGACATTAAGATAACAATTATAATAGCAACCAACTAATGTAAAGAAAAAAAACTGTAACTAGACAGTAAGAAAATTCCATAATCAATAATATACAGGCATAATGTGAACACCTTCTCAATAGCACTATGAAGTCCATATCTAAAATTGTAAATCTTAAGCACACAAAACAGAAAACTTGATCCCGTGTTATTATCACCATTTCCCTGGAGTAACCCTTTTTCATTATTTATTTATTTTTTAAAAATCATAGCTAAAAACAGAAACCTCAATTCCCATTTTGTTAATATCACTGTTTATAAAGAAGAATATTTTTAAATCACTTTTAGTTGACAATGCTACGAAACCTTCAAATACATAATAGTTGAAAATGGAAAAAGATCTTGACATACAAGATAGTTAGCATGGAAGTATCCTTTATATTCCATGTTTCATAAATATTCAACAAGTAGACAAGGCCTTAATATCCTTTCTATCCTTTATATTCCATGTCTGAAATATGTCATGGTTAAAACTGACGTAGCCTTTTTGACATACTATAGCGATAATAATCCTTGATAGAAAAAATACTTCCACCATGTCAATGACAATGGCAATAATGTCTTGGTCACGAAATGAACTTGTTAGCATTTCTGTTTCCTTGAGGATATGATAGGTCAATCATTTTGAAGGTTGCTACCAGACAATATACTATTAAATAAGCCAACTCTTTGCAATTACTTTCCTAGGAAGAATTGATATAGAAAGGCTAGTTACTTGCACCAAATGCAGAGTTAACATGTTTGAGATTTAATGGCCAACATACCAAAATCCAGGAGTCAGTCACTCATTTATCCCTCAATAAATAATCAAAGATACCACACATAAATAATCTTCATCCCTTTCTCTTCTTCTTGGTATAACCTAGGAAGCTGCTGAAATGAAAAGTACCAAAAAGCCCCAAAACAAGCCTTATATTAGGAGCATAAAGATTTAGACCCAAAAGAATTAAGGAGGGCATATTGGGGACTTCTTCAGTGCGCTATGTGACAATATCCAACAATGGAAAGTCATTAAGCAAACTCCAAGCAAAGAAAAAACATATTTCTTTGCTGAATAAGGTGTAACATTATTCTTACTCCTTGTTGAGTATTAAGGATTACAGAATACACACTTCAAGAAGCTTACTTATTAAACCCTATCATACCTTATTTCACTAAGCTTACCAATATCCCCTTTCATAAATAACAAACAAACCATAGAAACCTATAAGATTGGTAGAACAAGCCTAAGGGTGTAGAAGATTTGTCAACCTAAATCTTCCAAATTAATTCATTTTCTTTTTCAATAAGAAAATACAGAAATTACATTGAAAAATATCATCCCTTTTTCTCAGCAATGGTAATCATGTTTGCAATTCACAACAGTGATTTTCCGCATCCAAAGTTTGAATTGAATATTTGTCTAAAGAATAATTCCCAATAGATATCAAAGTCCTTACTCAAACAATCTTTGCCGTTCTTATATCTCAAATTTTTCACACATCTTAACAAGCTAACCCCACAAAGGCTCAAGAGGATTTTGCCTTGTAGAAGGTTGCTTTGGGAGAATGAATTTTTCTTTCATTTTCTTTGCTTGTAATGCTCGCTTTCTTTCTTTCCAGTGAGCCCACTTAGGTTTCCTACCGTTACCTCAGGTGGCAGTTTGCAATCATGGTCCATACTCATGAGCAAATTTCAACTTTTAATGCCAAGTATACTAATTATACATACATCATCCCAACATCACAATTCAACTAATTAAGCTTACGATTGAATTTCTAAACAAGTAAGATAGTGAACCATTGGGAACATAGAAAAGGAAAATTGAGCCCTTCTAGCTAATGGCTTTGGAGTTGCAAAAGGAAGCTCTTAGGCATGGGATTAGAGGCATATACAATTTTCAAGCTAATTGATGGGATTCCAAAATGTTTAATGATGGCTCTTTTAAAAGCTTTCAGAAAGCAATATCCAAGTAGTATTCTTGTTCCGTTAACCACAAAAAGCTAGAAATGGGAGATGGGGAGAGTATTTTTGGAAGTATAATGGGTTCAAAAGCTATTGTTGCGTGAGAACTTCCCCACTTATACAAACTATGTACTGGCAAGAATGCCTCAAATCAATTTTAAATTGCTGCTTCTTCCTCCGTTTTAAATTGGGATTGAAGCTTTAACTTTAATAGGAATCTCAACGACATAGAAATTCAAGATTTTCAGATTTCAGGAGTTGATTAAATCAGCGGAGAAAACAAAAGAAGATAGAAGAGTATTGAAGCTAGAAAGGTCTAGGATTTAGTCAAGCAAATTTTATATAAGAAAAATGTGTGAGGAAAGCTACGGTAAAGCCTTTTAAATTTTGATATGGTCTGGAGGCCAAAGTCCCAAAACATGATGTCAAGACATCACTCCTCAAGTAATCAAAACATGAATCTGCCTACCAAGGAGTCTGCCAATTGAATCCATCACCAAATTTGTAGCCTCAAAGTGGCATATGGAATCCTACTCTTGTTAGAGCCAAAAAATAAACCTGAAAATGCCATCTAATTTGTTGAGATGAAGCATAAGCTAATCAAAATCACAGCTAAATGAAGAGCCACATTATTGTGTTGACAAATATACCAACCTGATGTGATTTAAGGTAACCTAGGAATATAAAAGATAAATAGTCATATATTAAGATAAGAATATTAATGAACTGGTTCTTTTATGAGAGCTCAACTTCTTCTCTTTGCCTTTTTTTTTTAAAAATCTCAAAAGCACTCATATACAGCACCACAGCAACTATTAAATATCCACACGTGTACCAATTTAACAGGGTAAAAGTTATTTAATTTCAAAGCCAAATATCAGCTATACTACAGGACTTAGAAGAAGAGAATTTCAAATCCAGGCAACAACTTCTTAGCATGGTACATATAACAAAGACAGCCAAGTTGTGAAGAGAAGAGAAAATAATTAGAACACAAACCTCAGATATCAGTCGATGTCTCCCTTCAATGTCAGCAGCTAAAGCCTGTAAGGAGCGGGGCATACCAAGAACATCATCACCTTGCCTCTCCATCAGTAATGATGACCTTCTTTGCAGTTGATGATGGACCTGGCTATTAGAACCATATGACATCACTGCCTCCTGCGGGGACGCAGAAGGGCCCGCAGATAATGGAGGAAAATGACCACTATGACCTCCTGATTCAGAGTCAGCAGATGGAAATAAAGACCAAGGAGCCAACTCAGATAATCTTTGATGACCATGTGTTGAGTTGTGGTGGGAAATCCAAGCAGAAGCAGGCAATGGATGGATGCTTGAACTGGATCCAATTCGAGTCGTCGAAGAAACACCACCAGATGAGCTTCCAGTGGCCAAACTCCAACTTGTTGGATCCTGCACCACAGTTCTTATCTCAGCTGAGGGCAAAAACATGGAATGTTCTGCATTGTTTCTTGGGATGCTTCTTAAGTTTGATTCCTCGCGTAATGTAGCACTTCTCTCTCCAGAGATGATAGAATTTGATGAATTGCCAGGTCTTGAACCGGAAGCCCCATTCCATGGGAAAGGACGCGTGTTTCTTGACAAAGCAGAAACATGAATAGCAGGAGGCTGGTTCTGGACAGCACTCGTATTGGCAGCTGCTGCTGCTGTTGATCTCAAATCCACAAAATTATTAAATGGAAGAGATATTGGTGGTGGATGAGGGGAGGCAACATTTGGACACCCAGAACTCCCTGTTGAAGATAAATTGAACGGTACAGAATCCGGTTGATTTCCTGGATCCATTCTCCTACCAAAATTTCTCAGGCGGTCTTCTGTATTTCCAGTGATACCTGAAGGAGGAAAGCCATCAGAAGCTACTTCTCTAATACCAACCCCAAATCTACTGTTTAGCTGCTCTGGAGGATAAACACTAGGGGAATTCCGTGAAGGTGGAGACAAACTTAAGCTGTTTGGTGCATCAAAATGAGCAGGGCCACCATGCCATACACCAGTGTCAGCTTGAGGAAAGCAGCTCGAACTTCCAGCTGAACAAGACTGTCCTGAGGTACCTTCAAGTGCTTTTCTCTTGCAGGATAAACCCCAACCACCTAAAGAAGAGCCTGAGCCACCATTGTTTTCCTCCATAAAACCAGAGCTTCCAGATGAAGTCCCAACATTATCAGAAGAAATAGCAGAATATGCCTGCTCTATTTCTAGTCCACCTGAGTTACAGAGATTAGGGCCTACACCAGCTACCATACCCTGTGTACCATTACTGTTGCCCACATACACAGAATTTATATTGATATTCTGCGGACCATGATTAGAGCTCGAACCTTGTGAAAATAAGTGCCCACTTCTGACTTGATTGCCACTGCGGCCAATATTGTGTCTTCCTGGAAAAATGATACTAGTAGCTTCAAATCGTCTTTCTTCTGATACTGGACCTACCCCAGGACGAGAACTATATGAAGAAGACCAACCATGATCTGTCTTCATTCTATCATCGTTCATTTGGTTTTGGGAATCCAACCTAGAGCTAGTTTCACCCGAATTCCAGCCACTAAAACCGTGAACATCATTAGCAACAGCATTTACACATGATGCACCTCCAGAAGCTACAGTATAATTTGACAACCGGCTTTCCACAGGATTCAGCATATTATTCAAAGAATTCTGCTGATTCATACTATTGTTATTGGAAACAGAACCCTGATCAATATTAACAGACTCAGGGAAGGAATCAACCGTACTGCCTTGCCCTTGCATGAGGGCCAATGTCTTTCCACCCAAGAAAGTGTATATTAAACAATATTCCAAATTTTGAACACAGATGGTGGAAAAACTACACACTTTTCATGCAACCAACAGAAGAAAGGATGAGCACCAACTCAAAATGGTAGCTGAAAAACTGAAAAGATGAGAGCAAATTCAAAATAGCTCTATGATTAAGGTAATTAATATATATATATATATATATATATATATACACATATAAAAGCAACCAAATAGAAAAATAACATTCTGGAAAATGCACTTCCCACTTACAGTCATAGTTGTAAAGCTCCCATGTTGTCTGGCTTTAATGAATGGGATTAAATTGTCTGAGTTCATCTTGAGTATTAGTGCCACTGGAAACCTGAGCCAGCTAGCTGCAAGTTCAAAAGATAAATCATTTTAGGAGACAAAGGACACTGCTATTTTACAGAATGTGCATAGAATACACCAATTGGCATTTAGTTTGACAGTAAAGCAGTCATCATTGTAATCCTTCGATTTTTCTATTACGTTGTTAACAAAGTTGAAGAATCATAATATGAAATTCCACAAAAGCACCAATCCACAGATGCCAATCCAAGTAAGAGAACAGGTCAATAGCTTATCAGAAGAACAATGGATTAAAAAATAATCTATTTTGGAATAAGTTTCCGAAAGCAATCCATACGCAAGAATCTTCTGAGCTTCAAAATATTGTAATATCGTTTTTTTTTTTAAAAGAAAAGAATAACCTTTTCTTAATTTTTTTCTTTTTCCTCAAAAGATCAAACTCTTTAGAAAACAATGCATTATTGAGCTTGTACCTTAACTACATGTTTTTACCATTTTCAAATGAAAACAACAAAACAAACAAGCTTTATACATTCTACAGAAATACCCAAACCAAAATGAAAATAAGAAAAACAATGGAAATGGGCAAACAAACAGGCCCCAATTTTCCACCATGTGGATTTGAACTCAAGACCTTTACTCTGATACCATGTTAAGGAACCAATTGACCTAAAACCTTAAGTCTATACGTGTAGGCCTAACATTAATATTTTGCTTCTAATCAGCTTGTGAAAATGATACAGATCATGGCGTTTCTATATCTTTACATCCACAACATGTTTGCAAACATCAAACTGCAAGGTAATGCATAATCAATATTCTTTACTAACATAAGAATTACAAAAAGAATCTAAGAAGGAACATTTCTAAGCATTTCCACCTGGATCTCTCTCCAAAACACTACAAACTAAAATTAGTGTCATTCTAACCCTTATTTTCAAGCTTTAGTTTGGTCACTTACAAGCATTATTTACTGTTACCCCAGCACTAATCAGCAGGGTGTTCACATAGAGAAAAATTTACTACACAGAAGCTCTTTAAGATGCAAATAGATGACTCCAGATTACTGTTCATCACAGCATATGTAAATACACCAGTGAACACCGTCTTAATTTACCAAACCCACCAAGTCCAACTGCCAAGCTTTAATATCTAATTTGTTTGATTATTGTAATAATCAAGACTTCAGTCATTTTATTATTTAATTCCATGGCATTTTTTATTCAAATATGTTTCTAGTTCTCACAAAGATTGATAATTGTTCATCCTTTTAGTTGCATAGTTCTCTACCCTGACTTCTTTTTTCATATCTTTTTCATTCCATTCCTACAAGCTAATGACGCTCTATTCCAAACTCTGCATTTTCAAGGTCTTGTCTGTCGCACCTAGTCCCAACTATAAATCACTGCTTTGGTTCACACAAGACATTGTCATCATCGAGCCACAACTTCAACAACAACTTCCAGAATAATTTCCTCTTTTATGTCTTCAACACTTCAATTCAAGACTTATACGTTCTTTCATGAACAATTTGCACGCTGCAACTATAACAAAGCATTATCTATAATCACTTGAAAGCATAAAACACAATGTGCTTGTCAATACCAAATTCTTACCACAAAAGATATATATCATAATTTTAAATATTAGCTTCAGGTGACGTAACTGTATAATCTAAAGAGTATCTAAACAAAAAATACCTGGCCTTTTATAGCAAATGCCTTGCAGCAAGAAATATCTTAAGGAAGTTTATTAAAACGACCTGAAACCAAAATCAAACAAAAAAAGTAGGAACATTAAACATCAAATTGTGCAAAATTTAACATCTGCATTGTCAAGCATAAAACTTTACCACATGGAATCATCCACAGGTTTACCTCAAGACAAAGAAACTTCGAATAAATCGCCAAAATTACTCATAAAACTAACAAAGTACCCAAAAAATGAAAATGACCCGATTGACCAACTTATTTAATTAATTAAAAGGAACACCCAATTCAGAATAAAATGATTCGATAACAAGGATGCCCACATGAAATTACTACTCTAAAAGAATCAAAACAACGAAAAGGAACAAAATTGCAAGAGAACAAACAATATGGGTCAACCCGATCCCTGACAATTGCACAAAAGCAAAACTAAAGATCAGGAAAGAGAAAACCCAGAAACACTAAATTGAAAAAAAAAATGAGATAACTCTCAAAACCAATCAAAGATCAATCAAATAAAACAAGAGATTAAGAGAAGCACCTCTTGCACAGAGAGAGGGAGAAGATCGATGAAACCAAAGAATGAAATGGGTATGTGAAAAAAAAAAAAAAAAAGAGAGAGTGAAAAACAGCAACAAGAAGAACACTTTGCTGCTTGTTGAGAGAATCAGAAATCAAGAGGCGTTTGTTTGGATTTTTTCTTTTTCTTTTTGTTATCTCCCTCTCTCTCTTTCTCTCTGTGTTTGTATAATACGTGTTGTTGGTGCTGGTGGGCGGAGGTGTTGCTGTGTTGAGTTAGTTTAATTGTTTGTTTGCATAGAAAGAGAAGGGGAGAAGAGACGATAGAAATGGGAAGAAGAGGACAAGAAGAAAGGCAGCAGAGACATTGGATGAGAGAGAGAGAGAAGGGGAGAGAAAATTGTTTGTGTTTGTGTAATGAAATATTGAACGCAATCTATTTGTGTTTTGGCTTAAAAGAGTTTTGATGATGTGGTGTGTTAAGTGTTCTGTGTTAGTGGCCCTCTTGCTTTGCTTGGCTCTCATGTCTTTACTCCCATGTTGTTTTACACGTAGCTTTCATGCAATTGTCTGGGTCCCCTTCCCATTTTCTTATCCTTTGACTTATTATATTTACTTTTTTTTTACCCCATCTTTACTAATTTCCATAAATAAATTAGAAAAATCACAATATCAAAATTACTTTAAATTTTACTTTCATTTTTCCATATAAAACCTTCATACAAATTTTAAATCATTTATCTCGACTAATCCAATAATCTATAAAATTGATTTAATTTAAGTAAAATCTGTGAATTTTTTGTCTCTTAAAAAGTTATATTTATGCATTAGAAAATAGAATTAATCTTCTGAAATGTTGTATATGTAAATTATATTTAAGAATTAAAACTAAAAAATGAGATATTAGCTTCGTGCTTCTAGCTTGTGGTTTCGAACGAATGAGACCAACCTCAACGCGTGATGGGGCAGGCTCAGAACCCATTAGGCCCAATAGTTGGTGTCGGTTAGGCCCAATGTAATTAATGCTTGTGGGTGCAGTCAGCAAAGCTTTACATGTGCCCGGTTCATTGGACATTTGGGCAGATTCCGGGTGGCCCCAACAACCCATTTAGGGCTAGGAAGATCGAACTAGGGTGCTAATTAGTAATTAGCCTAAAATTAAGATGATTAATAATTTTCCTATTATTTCAATATTAACTAATAATATGATAAATGATATAAGTGGATGAAACTTATCTATCAACGTAACTTAAGATACAAAACTGGATTTCGTAAATATGGTATTGTTGTATCTACACTTGTACCTAATCCTTAGATGTCCACCTATAGCAACTATGAACCGACAATGCAGACCATATTGCACCAACAACTTTGCTACCAAAGGCAATACATAAGAAGACTAACAATAAATGATTGAAAGTTGCAACGAATATGCACCATAGGGCAAGTTTAGGAGTCTATTGAATGTTACTCTCCATAGTACTAATGAATATCTCGTACCCATTTTCGCCTATCACATTCTCTTCCTTGAAACCAATTTTTTCAAATTAAATAAAAAAAAAAACTTAATGATCGATACAAACAAAGAAAAGAATGGTAAAGAACTTTAAGTAGAAGATTTTAATGATTCCAATTAGAAACAAAGTGGAGTTTAAATAACACTTTCTTTTTTAAAATTGTATTGCCATAAATGGCAAAAACACCAAACAAAATCTATTCAACAGTAACATGTACTAGTCTGTGAATGTTCATTAGCCACTAAGTAAGAGGATCCGTTAGGTACAGCCCCGGCCCACTTGATCAAATCATCACAATGCGGTATGCTCGGCTTTCAAAGGCAAAAGTTGACCAAGAGAAGGAGGTGTGGCGAATGTGAATCAACATCCCAAATCCAAAAATATAGGCCAAAACAAATCAAATCGGAGACTGAAAAGAGGCAAAGCAGATGAGTCACGTGCCCCAAAAGAAACTTCCACAATTATAACTTAAAAAAAAACACAAACACATTTGCCAGGTGCCTTTATCTGTTTTGTCATCTCAGATTCACCAGAACTCTGACACATTTCAAGTTCCGAGAACACCAAAAATCCAATTAGATTCGGCAGACAAAGATCATGAATTCTCAGAAATTGTCAGCTTTACTCTCTTCTTTAATCTCTCAGCTCTTCCTCGTCCTTCTCCTTCTCTTCCCTGACTCCAATTCATGTCAAAAAAGCCTCTTTTTCCCTGTAATTTCCCAGTTCCTTTCTTCGCAGCAAGTCGCCGCTTCTCTTACTTTTCTAACAGTTTCCAGGAAAAGGAAGAGAACCCTTTTACCAGAACAAGATTCTGAACCGACCCATGAAGATAAAGCGTCGAAACTCGGTCCTGGGATCATTGAACTCGGTCTGACTCACTCCCCTGACTCGTTCAGAAACTCGTTCAAAATGAAATATTCTACCTTCAGATGGCTCTCCGGTTTGCTTGAGCCGTTACTGGACTGCCGTGACCCCGTTGGTTCACCTTTGAATCTCTCGGCTGATCTCCGGCTCGGTATTGGTCTGTTTAGGTTAGTTACTGGGTCAAGTTACGCGGAACTCGCTAACAGGTTCGGGGTTTCCGAGTCGGTGACCCGGTTTTGTGTCAAACAGTTGTGTCGTGTTCTTTGTACCAATTTTCGGTTCTGGGTCGCGTTTCCTAGCTCAGCAGAGCTCAAATCGATATCGAAATCTTTTGAGGAACTCGCGGGTTTGCCTAATTGTTGTGGTGTTGTTGATTGTACTAGGTTCAAAATTGTTAAAAATGATGGCTCAAAATCTTCTAAAGATGAAAGATTTAGTGAAGATAGTGTTGCAGTACAGATTGTTGTAGATTCATCTTCAAGAATCTTGAGCATTGTTGCTGGTATTCGCGGTGATAAGGGTGATTCAAGAGTGCTCAAGTCTTCAACTTTATATAAAGATATTGACGAAAAGAAGTTATTGGATTCAAGTGCAGTTTTTGTGAATGGGGTGGCTGTGGATCAGTATTTGATTGGTGATGGAGGTTACCCTTTGCTTCCATGGTTAATGGTACCATTTGTGGATACCAAACCAGGATCAATTGAAGAGAATTTCAATGTAGCACATAATGTGATGCGTGCTCCAGCGTTGAGAACTATTGCCAGTTTAAAGAATTGGGGGGTTTTGAGTAGGCCAATGGAAGAGGAGTTCAAGACCGCAGTTGCTCTTATTGGTGCTTGTTCGATTCTACATAATGTTCTGCTTATGAGAGATGATGATTCTGGATTGTGTGAAGAGTTGGGAGATTACTCAATGCATGATCAGAGTTCTCAATATTACAGTGATGCTAGTATGGAGGAGAATAAGGCTTCTGTTATACGACTTGCATTGGCCACAAGAGCAAGAAGTTGTCATGATTCAAGTTCTGGCAGGAATCCCAGCAGTTGAGTCCAATGATTGCGGTCCAAGTAAGAGATTGCAGCATTTTTGAGAGAGTTAATTTAGGATGTTTTTTATGATAATTGTCAAGTTAATTTAAACTAATCATTCTTTCTTTTCCATTACACTTACGGTACAAAATGTTCTTTGTATTATTTATAATTCAATTGGTTTTTATTTTAAGATGTAACCACTTCAGCATCTTACAGAATTGTCAAAGTATAACGTAGTTTTATTTCCAAGATGGAGATACTAGGATGTTTTTTAATTGCTTAATGGTTTGAAAGCATGTTCTTTCTCATTCGTATGCAACAGCCCTTAATGTCTTACTAGCTTTTTAGTGAGAAATGAAAAGATAGATTGTGAAAACTTCATCATGATGAAGTGAAAATTTTTTTGTTGGAATGTTGTGTGCCGTCTTATAGAATTATGTAAGTAAGAGATTTATGTATGGTAGTTAGCTTATAACTCATGATCTTAATCTTCTAAGTTGAGCTGTTGTCAAATGATGCGCATAAAAGCCGCTTTAGAGAACTCCCAGGGTGAAAATCTTTTTAACAACTAGTATGAAAGCCACTGATTTGGTATGGAGAAATGTTGACACATTTGTTACAAAGCTACATTCTTGGTGTGCCTTTTTGGCATAAGAGTGTATGTGTAAATTGTTGAATGTCACATCAGATAGAAAATTTGAGGTTTTGGGTTGACATAGTGTGCAACTGTATATATAAGGAGGCCTTCTGGAGGATTTCCCTAGTAAGAATCATCCTAAAATGTTTTCCTTTTTAACTTTTGGTTGAGACATTCCTAAAAAGCTTTAGTCTTCCTAATTTTATCAAAGCCCTTTTGGAGAACTCCGAAGGTGAAAATCTTTCCACCAAATTTTCCTTCACTATTATCCAATCCACTTTGTAATCCAGCCATTTGTGTATTGATGTATGTATGACATTAAGAATGCCTTTATATTGTTTAGTGTGATAACGATTGCTTATAAGGTTCTTTTGCATGGCTTTGTTTTAAGTTTGGCTGACAGACACAAGTTGTCTGGCGGCTCATAGTTTTGATTATCTGGCGATACGGATTTGTTTCCGCTGTCTGTTGCAGCCACTTTGTACACAAAAATATAGGTGATCATGATGTCTCATGATACAATGTTAAACAAAAATGTGATTGCTAAATTAACAGAATATATAGGACCACGGATGGTGTGGGTAAGGACTAAGGACTATGAAAATTTTCCAGAACCAAATTGGTGGGTGCAATATGTTTTTATGTGGTGGACGTTTAACCTTTCTGCTTTATGGACATTGACCATATGACACATGTTGGGCGCAGAGTCAAGGGAACATGACTTATGATGGTCCCTGGCCATTAGAATGACTATGTAGTCTAGAAGCTTTGACAGCCATCTGCTAGCTACTGACATAAAATTACTGGGCCAAATGCAGTTTCTCTCCCTCTCTCTCTCTTATTTAAACAATGAACAGAAAGTAATGTGGGACATATACAATTAGATTGATAATTATGAGGCCTTTCATGTAGTATTATTTTGCAGTTCAAAATCTATTTAACAAAATAAGAACATTTGATTAGCGTGTGGTTTTAGTTCCTTGATGAGAAATTTGCCTAAATTTTGTTTGAATAGCTTTGAGTTGCAGTTGACCGCCCAAATTCTCAAGCTCAACACTTGACAACTGCCAAATTAGAATGATGCACAGTCTTTCATAATTGTCTATAATTATCCAATTTCATAATTAACATCCTTCTGTAAACTCATCTGAAACTAGTTGTATACTCCACTTCAACATGTCAGCCTCCTTGAAGAATAATATGTCCTTGTACTTAATAGTATGTCATGACTTGTTGTTAACTGAGAAATCAGTAATGTGAAGATGAAAATCAAGTATAAGAAATTTGTATAATGTACATATGTTATTCATTAAGTTTCCTGAGAAAAAAAAGGTCCTTGAAAATGTGTGTAAATAGTTATACAATTTTTAGAAAAACTTGAGTTGTTGGTAATTGTGTTTGTTGACTTCCTGAGAGATCTTTTATTCCAGATGAGTATAATTTATACACTATCCTTAATCCATATTTCTCCAGTATGTGGAGTTCGAAGTAAAAATTGGTGAGTAATATAACACTTGCTGAATTGGTCTTTACTAATGTATTGAGATAGGAAGTAGTCACTAACATCACGAGTTTGGTCTGGAATCTAAATGAGTTGGACATGGAACACAGTAGCAATTGAGGGACTGAGCATATTTCTCTCAGCAAACACTTTTTAAAATGTTTCAAATATGAGTTTCTGCAGAGTGCTCTAGGACCCTCCTGTGTTACTTGATCTATTTAAATGAGGAAGAATTCTCTGACCTTTTGTCTGATGAAATGAAATTACTAAACAGAAAATGATTTTTATGTTTGTTTCAATACTCTCAGTTCTCTTTTAAATTAACTAATTTCTGAGTTTCATGAAGAATTATAGGATAAAAGTATGAAAGAAGTGGAATGATGCTTTCCGCTAATGGAACAAATGGCCTTGTGATTTATTTGGTATTTTACCTTTCTAATGAAAGGACATCTCCATATTATGATATTCTGCAATTGCGAAAATCAGCAGACTTCATCAATGGCCTAAAACAATGAAAATTTGACGTTGATAAGTTGACTGAAAATTTTAGATGGATAAGTTGACAGTTTCCAGCTCAGAGAAGACCAGATATGCGTTGCTGTGATGGAAAAAGTCATGTTGGCCTATCATTTGACTGAATATATTAATCTTGATATATTGAATTTGAACAAATAGGACTTATTTCAGTCCCCAAATTGTTAGGACAAGGCACTGCTGAACTGAGGTAATGACGTGTGTTGTGTGTGTGCGCGCACGTCCCTCTTTCTATCTTTTTCCATAATTCTTTGAAGGGGATAATAGGAACTTCTCACCCGCCTCTATGGAGCTGCTAAAACCATCACTCTATTTCAGATTACCTGTTTCCTTTTTGTAGTACTTGTATAACTGCGTTCGAAGTCATACACATTCAGTTTTCAAAATGATGTGCAAATCAGGTAGTTCCTTCTTTTCTGATGTCTTTAATCAAGCGCCACAAAAGACTTGGGAACTTAAAACAAAGTAGATGAAATGGATAGAGAGAATTCAATTTTGCACTTTGAGCTTCCTTTAATGTCAATGCAAGGGGGGGGGGGGGGGGAAATAGTGAAACAATTTTAGCCATGAACATTGTGATTGGTGTTTCAGGTGTGAGGTGGGTTAAGCTGGGTTTTTTTTTTGGTCATCAAATATCATGTTAGTTTTAGACTTAAAATATGCTCTCCGGCCTCAAAAAAATCAAAAGCTTTGCCTTCTAAGGGTGTGAAATAAATATCTAATTACCATTACTCAATTACTAGCTGTTAAGTAACAGGAAAAGAATTCTGAGAATTACTCAGGTTCTCAATGATCTGTTGAGTGAAATTACAGAGTGGTCAACTGAACTTGACTTATGACATAATCTTTGATCACTCCATAATTACAAAAACATGGACATCTGCTTTTACCTCTCGCTCAATTCACCCCCTAAAATTTGTTCTCATACAGTTTTCAGTTCGAATTCATTCTCTCTTAGTGGTTGAAAACCTATAATTCAATCCCCTTCAGTTCTCAGGTTCAAAACTATTAACAACTTCTCCTATTAACCAAATAAAGATCCGAAACATTCCAAATCTTAGCGTCAGCGGTTGAGGCACATGTTGCTTTGGCATCAATAACTGTGAAGAAAGCATTATCATTGCTGTGGCAGTAGCCCCACTCACCCACCCACCCACCCAAAATTCTCCAAAAAGCCAAAGTTGTGGCAATGCTAGTCATTTTCATTAATGGCTTGTACCATGTAGCATAGATCATTCTACTAATATACCCAGAACATGCACTAACTGCGAAAGCCAATGTGAGCCTCTAAATTGACCAATAATGCAAAAGTTAGCAAGAGAATCCTTATTTCTTCCTATTAATGAACTAATTTTGAGACAAACAGTGTGAATGGAGTTGGTGAATATTGGGCTGCTTCTTCAATACCAACTTCACCAAGTAAAAGTGGATAAAATATGCAACAAAGGGCCCACTATCAACAGATAGAAGTAGGCAGGGCTAGCTTTGATTCCATATTTAATTAATCTTTATTTTCTTTGGAGGTCTGCTGGCGGTGGGTGTCCTTCAATTTAAGGCCTCTGTCAAAGAAAACGGACTGAGGAAGTTTCCCACAAGCACTCTAGAGCAACCATGTTGACTAAAACGATTCTTTGAATTCCAATCACATCTTAATATCAGTTTACGGAGTTTACAAGGATCTTATGATACATTTATAAATTGTTAACATATCAATTTAAAGTGTATGCTAATATTAATTATTCTAATGTATAATTAATGAATATTTCTGTTTTCTACTTCATTGAAAAATCCGAATTTTGATAGCTACTCTAAGCAAGATAAGAAATGGTAACAAGTAATTAATAATCTTAACAACCATAGTCAACTAACATGGTTCGATTGAATTGCAAGATTCGTCCTCATTTAATAATCCATTCGGTTGATATTAATTAATTATTGGGCTTAAACCATACACAACCATTGAAGTTGACGGCACCCACATGTTAGTTCTTGAAAATAATACATTTTTCAGCAATGTAACAACTAAATTCAACACAAACAGCCTATTACAAGTCATAAATTGGTAGATAATTAATCAACTAATCATAAGATGAAATGGGCAGATAGAATATTTGTTTATAATAAAGTATACATATAAAAAAAAAAAAAAAAAAACTTAAAGAGAAAAGAACTACAGAAAGATGGTCACCAACTCTTGCTACAGAGAATATGAGCATTGATAATACAGGACTCTTCCTTCTGTGCCCTTCACCAAACCTCACCAACCTTGCTTTCACATATTTTTTATTCCAATAACAGGCTAAGAGGTCCCACGCCCACCATTTGCACTCGGGCACCCAATTGAGACCTGATCATGCTTACGTTAAGACCTCAACAACCCCCAAGCGGTTGGCAGCCCGGTCTAACCAACCGCAACCGGTCCAGCCGGGATCTCACCTCCCATATATGCCTCTCGTCTTTCACATTCCACCTCAGGTTAACGCCAAGAACTCTCAAGGCCAATCACAAACGAAAAAGCTAAAAGGAGAACACAAAACTTGTAGAAACTCTTGCATCCATGGCAAACGGAGGAGAGGAACAAAGCAGGCACCAGGAGGTTGGCCACAAAAGCCTTCTCCAAACTGATGCTCTCTACCAGGTATGTATATGTTACAAAGTTACAAGCTTTTCGGTGTCTTGATTTTGTCAGGGTTTGATTTGATGATCTTTTGCTTTTGTGTTTTTATAGTATATTCTTGAGACAAGTGTTTATCCAAGAGAGCCTGAGGCCATGAAGGAGCTGAGGGAGATCACTGCCAAGCATCCATGGTGAGTTTCCACGTTTTCTGATCATCTTTCGTAAGCGATGTCGTATGAGTTTTTTGGTGTTTTATTGATCCTGGAACGGTGAAACAGGAACATCATGACCACATCAGCTGATGAAGGGCAATTCCTGAACATGCTTCTCAAGCTGATCAATGCCAAGAACACCATGGAGATTGGTGTCTACACTGGCTACTCTCTCTTGGCAACTGCTCTTGCTCTTCCTGATGATGGCAAGGTTAGTTATTTTTTTGTCTCTCTGCTCCTATCGTGAACCAAAAACATCCCAGCAAGATGATGATTAACAATTGTTTCTGATTGTTGCAGATTTTAGCCATGGACATCAACCGGCAAAACTATGAGTTGGGTCTTCCCGTAATCGAGAAAGCTGGAGTTGCACACAAGATTGACTTCAGAGAAGGCCCTGCCTTGCCTGTTCTTGACCAATTGATTCAAGATGTAAATTTCATCAAACCTATCAACCCCATATTACTATTAATAATTATTCTACTTTTCAATTTAATTATAACCAAATTTAAATTAAATTCCTAGAATTGCTTCTTCAGGGAATTAACCTTAAAGTACAAAATAATTGAACTTTGTGATAAAGACTAAGCACCCACTAACGTTTTCAATGTGCACCTAACATATCCTGCTTTAGAATTTAGAAATTTCTACCCAATTTTTTAAATATCACGACCGAAGCATCTTGGGATGAACGAAATCTTTGTTCGAATGGAAGAAAACAAAGTATAAAGACGTGCAGTCTTGAATTTGTTGTAATTTAATTGTGTTTTTTTATATAAAATGACTGAGTTATTCGGTGCTGGTGAACCTCAGGAAAAGAACCATGGATCATACGACTTCATATTCGTCGACGCTGATAAGGACAACTACCTAAACTACCACAAGAGGCTGATTGATCTGGTCAAGGTTGGAGGACTGATCGGGTACGACAACACCCTATGGAACGGGTCTGTGGTGGCACCACCTGATGCTCCCCTTAGAAAGTACGTAAGGTATTACAGGGACTTCGTCTTGGAGCTCAACAAGGCGCTTGCTGCCGATCCCAGGATCGAAATCTGCATGCTCCCGGTCGGTGATGGAATCACCCTCTGCCGTCGGATCAAGTGAGTGGCTAAACCAAGACTAGTTGTTGACGGCAGATGATTGGTGCCTGCCTCGAAAGTAAAAGTGATATGTAATTTTTTTTTTTTTAATCTTGTAATCTTTTTCACTGTTGAAAATAATTGTATTTTCTCGTGCATGAATGATGAATCATTAAGTAATATTTTATCAAACGGTGATGATTCTAATGGGTGCTCTCGAAAATATTGTAATTTTTTTTTATAGTCGAAAAATTTTGTATGAGCCCATTTCAGTCTTCGTTTTCAATACGTAAATTAAACATTGACTTTGTTTGCATGGCATTAATTACTTGAGAAAGTGAAACTCTCCTTGTAGTAGTTAAAATAAAGTTCGCCGTAGTGGAAGGAGGCCTTGTTTGGATTGTGCGATGATGATGACGTCTCTTCCAACCCACTCTACCCAACCTAAGGATCGTGCCTATCCACATCTCTTTAGGTAGAAATTTGGTCAAAGGTCACCTATTAAGAAAAAAAAAAAGTCATAATTGAAGTTTTTCATTGAAGAAATGTAATGGGGTTTTCAAAATATAAATTTTTTTATTGGGTTAAGACGGTTTGACTTGTTGTTTTGATTTGACTTATGAATGTCATATTTTCTCAATTTAATTATAAACTATTAGAAAAAATATGATTATAGTATTTTCCTTATGATTTGAGATTTTTTTAAGGCGACACTGGTTGGCAGTTGGTAGAGTGAGTCCCCATCTAAGAATCGTATGAAAGGCCAATAATGAAAGAAAGAAGGAATTGAGTATTAGCTTTGATGGTTGAAGAATCAAATTGGGTTTGGTTCATGACCTAATATGCTCTAGTGTTCATTAATTTAAGGTCTAAATTGTGCCAAACTTCCCATCAAATTACTTGACTTAAATGTAAATGCATTAATTAGAGTCCACACTCTATAATGTAATCCAGATTTCTTATTAAGATTATTCATGACTATTTTCTTTAACAGAAAACAAAAACAAATTGAGACAAATGATCATGGGCTAGATGCAACATTTGCTAGCATCAATGGCGATTCAAACTCAGTTCTTGGATCAAAGCATGCAGATCAGAGTGAGACGAGCCCCCTTGGTCAACAGCCCTCCTTGCCATCAGCCCAACTGCCTTGGCTCTGCTCCTCATTTCCTCAGCCTTATCACCCACCATTACCTCTTTCACTGCCTTCTCAACCGATTCCCTCTTCATAAAATCTCCCACAGCTCTAGACCACTTCTGAACACCAACACCAACACCAATTTTAAGAACTTGAGTCACCAACTTTTCATTGTAAAACTGCTCGGCTGACACTGGCCATGTGACCATAGGCACCCCAGCAGTGACTGCTTCAAGAGTTGAATTCCACCCACAATGTGTCAGAAATCCTCCCACTGCTTCATGATCGAGTATCAACACTTGCGGTGCCCATCCTCTTATAATCAGCCCTCTTCCTTCCATTCTCTTCTCAAATCCTTCAGGCAACCAATCTTCCTTTCCTTTCCTAACAGCCAATATGAATTGCTGCCCTGAAGCTTCAAGCCCCATTACAATCTCCAATAGCTGCGTAGAAGTAAGGTTTGCAACACTTCCAAAGCACACATAAACAACAGAATTGGGTTGCTTTGAGTTCAGCCATTTTAAGCACTCATGTTCATCAATGGAGGACTGCTTTCCCCTCAAAGCCTTATCATCAAGATTCCTGTTGCATAGTGAAACCGGGCCAATATGCCATGCCCTCCTTCCCAAAACCTTCCTGTAATAATCAGCATAACTTGGCTCAAGCTCGTAAAAACTGTTGACAATGACACCAAAGCTCTTCAACTCTGATTCTTCAGATTCTTTCAATAACTTGGTCATGAAATTAGTTTCAGCATCTAGTATCATAGAATCTGGCAGTTGGTTTCTTGTAAACTTGACATCACCAGGAAGGTTAGGCACCACAAATGGCTCTGACTCAGATGAGACCTTCTTGTGTGGCTCATACTGTGCCATGCATGCTTGTGTACACAAAGAAAAGAAACAAGTACCATGAAACACCAGCCTGGGAATCCCAAACTTGGCTGCAGCATCAGTGGCCCAAGGAAAAAATGAATCCGCCACCAAGCAATCTGGTTTACATTCTCGCAATAGCGCCTCAAGAGGCTGTTGGAGCATGGTTGTAGCCTTGAAAAGTTTCATGGTAAATTCCATGTCAGGTTGATCGATACTGGTAGTTGTATCAACATTTTCACACCCCTCCGGCAAACCAGCCTCCATTGAAGGAAATTTGATGATCTTAATATCAATTTCGATACCCAAATTTTTGAATCTCTGGATAGTTTTTGGGAAGAAAGATACATTAGCTTGAGTGGTGACTATGGTGGTTTTGACCCCTTGAGTTCCAAACATCTTGGCCATGTCCTCAATTGGTAGCATGTGGCCATGAGCCATGAATGGAAAAAAGAAGACATGAAGCTGAGAAATTTCATTCTCCATATTCTCCTGTGACTAAAGATACAAAAAATTAATTGTGAAACTGGAAAACAAAATGATTTGACTTTATAGAGTTTTAAGTGTCTCTTAAACATGCCTGTACAAACCATTGCAACTCTTCTATATGTAGGGGAAGTCTTATCTTTTTTATGTGTAATGTCCTTTTACAGATATGGTTGTGTCTCTTACCATTTGTAATCAAATATAAGAGTTGTGACCATTCGTGGACAACCGTGTTCACTAAGAAATCTATCGTTCTATTAATTAGAGCAAGCAGAAAACTAAAATTTAATGATTGTATGTATAGAACCACTTGTTTATTTATGTAAGCGTTGAAGACACAGATATCTGGGTTCAATGGAAGAACTGTTCATATAGTCCATCTTCGGATGTGTCCGTTTACTTTCTAAATTTCACATCCAGGGACTAGAGCAGACTTAGTATAAGTTTGATTAACATTATCATTTATTAAGGCAACGTAAAAGATTATAATACTAAATACAAAGTTAATATTAAAATTTCTTAGGGCCTCCCTCCCTCGCTTGATAGCTTTAAAAGTGAGAATTTTTTCTTTAAACATGAATATTTATGTAGATAAAAATTGTTAATCATGTTAAAATCTACCCTCCTAACAAGGATTTGCTAACTACTAAACGAGATAATTTTTTTTTTAGTTTCTGTTAACAATATGAGCTTTAAGAGTTAAGAATGTGTGTACTTTGTGAAAATTTCAAAAGTAAACCCAGCTTACCGTTTCCAATTCTTCGCAGGCCCTCTTCTAAGTTCTATCCACGGGGCAACGCAAGGAAAAAGAAACAGTTTCTTGGAAAGGCCCCCAAAACTCCAATTGCGAAAAAAACAAAAGTTCATCTCCATGTTCAATTAATCAAAACCTAGGCATTGGCGAGCAGCCCTTGTGAAAAATTGCAAGAGATGGAAACATGTTTTTCAAATCATGTTTACGGGCACAACAGATTGCATAATCTGCAGATCACTCGGATAAATCTCAGGACATCTAAATTTCCAATTTTGGAAGAAAATTAGACTATCCTATATTTCGAGTTCTCTACACAAGCATTTCTCTCACCACAGATGTTAACTTGGAATCATAACCCCAATTACATCTCTAACTACACAAACATTTCTCTCACCACAGATGTTAACTTGGAATCATAACCCCAATTACATCTCTATCATCATTAACAAGATCTTATAAAATGACAACTCAAGTACCTATATAGAGACATATATCATGTATATTAGAGATTGGAAAACCAGGTATGTCATGAAGATCAAAATAACAATCAATAACGGGAAATATACCAAAAGATAGATCCAAGAAATAAAGGAGATAAAGCACATGAGAAGTAAAATAGACAGTAGTCTCAAAGATGAAGGGACTATGTTTTGAGCACCAGTAGACCATTAACATTAAAACAAATCCGGGGGCAATGTACAGTAATATACAAAATCTGAAGACTAATGTCACTAATCTAATCTGACAACAAAATTGCAGCCATATGAACCAGTCGAAGCAATGCAACGATTCATCCCTATAATGCAACCAAAATTGAAAATATGCAGATCGTACCAAAGAACCTCCAGTAATAGCATGCTAATAATAAAACACCACCAATCTAAGCTACTGAAGATAGGTTAATGTCGACATGAAAGCACTAGATATTGCAAACAGTGAAAAGCATAAATATTGAAAATTCTCTAAGAACTGCCTGCACAACATTAAATCCTAAGAAAACTATAGAAATGTATACTAGACAAGTGCAATCACCACATGAATTCAACCTCAACTTTCAGAAAGGTTAGATACAAGCAACATTTGGTGTATCCCTGAAAATCTAAAACAATAATTATCAACCAATTCACAAATCCTCAACACGAAAACAATATATATACTACTCAAATAGCATAAATAATCATAGCACACCGTCTCAAGAAATTTTTTTGAAACCAAGCCTCCACAAAAACAAGTTTTAGGTTTAGATACAGTTTTTAGGTTTAGTTATACTTTTTTTAGGTCTAGGTTCCCGTAGCACTGTGGAGCCTACTGACATTGAGGCTCCAAAATAAAAATGGAAAACCCAGATGGATCTCCATTAAAAAAGTACGAACCTAATGTTAATCAACACACTCGAAAATCTAGGGAGATCATCGACTATCACATCATCCGAACAACTGATCCCGTGATTTGCTCTAGTAAACATTTAAAAAAGAACAATTAAAAAAATAGCAGAAAGTCCTAAAAAATCAAACAAACCGTGCCCAAGAAATCCCTCCAAAATGACAGCACCTAAAAGCCTACATCTAAGACTAAAACACTATTAAACCTAAAAAGCCTTCGTACCAAATTTAACCAATGCACATCATTCATTTCATAGAATCAAACTTAAAAATCACAACACAAAAGCAGCAATTTTACCAATAATACAGTAAACACATGAATGATTAACAAGCATAGTATTCGTTAAACAACTATTTTATCATCCATTAAGAAACATAAACATTAACAAAGGTTCATAATAATGTCGACTACTCAAAACCATTTAGAACACAAAAATAACAATAAACCATCAACTAACATCCACCCGATGTCTCGAATCCAAAATTTTGATAAAGACAAAACAAACCCAAAAAAGTAAACGACAAGTCGTTTCTTCAACGGTAACTCTTTTGGAACCTTGCTCTGGCACCACGACCACCGAACTTCTTGGGCTCGCAACGTCTAGGGTCCGCGACAAGCAAGGTCCTGTCGTACCTGACGAGGATGTCCTTGATCTCCTTCTTGCTCTGCTCGTCCACATACTTCTGGTAGAACGCCACAAGAGCCTTAGCAATGCTCTGTCTAATGGCGTAAATCTGCGAGGTGTGTCCTCCGCCCTTCACGCGGATCCTCATGTCGACCCCCGCGAAACGGTGGCGCCCCAGCAAGAGGATAGGCTCGTAGGCCTTGAATCGGAGGATCTCGGGCTCCACCAGCTCGATTGGGCAGCCGTTGATCTTGATCAGGCCGCGGCCGCGCTTGCAGTGGGTGACGGCGACCGCAGTCTTCTTGCGGCCGAAACACTGTACGGATTCTACAGGGGCTGCTGCTGCCATGTTTGCTAGGGTTTCTTCTCTCCCTCTCTCTCTCAGAAAACCCTAAGATGCTGACAGTGTCGAGTGGAAGAAATTTCGGATTGAAATGAGGTTTATATAATGAGGGCTCTAGGGTTTTGTGGTTTTATTATAATGCCCTTGAGGTTTATCATAATTACGTCAATGATTTAAACGGTGCGTTTTGTTGTATTTAAGGTTTAGCCCATTTGATGAAATGGATTATTTATCGTTGCCCCGTAAACAATATTTTCTGATAAGGAAGTGATCTTGCAACTCAAGAAATTTCATTTTATTAACTTTTTATGGTTAGAAATGATAAAAAGATGAAAATTTCTTGTAAATTATGAAGAAAAGAGATTTCTGAAAAAAAAAAATCAATTAAATCTAGTACGAACTAAACAAAAAGTACATCAATAATTACTTTAGAACACATTCGTTTCGGTTTATCTACGGGTTAAAAGAGCTTATTTAGTATCAAAAGTTTTTTGAAATCTTTTTTGTGTTCTTTAGTTAATGATTTATAAAGTTATTTTATTTTCTTTTTGAGAAGTCCAAAATTGAGGCTTTTAAAGAGAAATTTTTTTCGAACTTTTTTTAAAGTAGTAAAATATTATATTTTAAAAGATTTACCTTATTCTTTTTTATATTAATAAAACTTGTTTTGATAATTTAATATTAATAAATATTTATATATTTTATTAAACCAAAACCTTTTTATAAAAAAACTCAATTTTTGAAGCTCTACTCTAATAAAATATACTCTCGTAAGCTCTATGGAGGAAGCTAAACAAACAGACCCTTATTATGATTATTCTTGCTCAAAAGCCTTCAAGAGTCTGGTTTCATTTAATTCCTTAGAAAAAAAAAAAAAAAAGAGGGTTTTTATTTCCATAGTCTATTTTCACTTTTACAATTGACCCTTATTAAAGTTTACTAATATTATTAGGAGAAATAAAAAATAACCCAATATTAGAAATTTAGATTTCATAATCATATTTAAAAGACCAATAGTTCAACACATACTTTTTTATTATCGGTCTGGAACGCTCGATAATCAATGCATGCACAAAAACCAATCGATTATCGAATATTAAAGGCCGATAATTAAAAAAAAATAAGTGTTGGATTGTTAGTCTATTAGACAAGATTATGATATATTAAATTTGTATGCTTGAGTTATATTTCAAATGAATTCGTTAATTTTAGAACTTTTTTTTTTTTATAATTCATTCTATTAATCATAGCCTTTTGATTTCAACAATTAGAAATTGACACTTATAATCATACTTATGGTGGTGTGCTAGTACACTTTATTGTGATTTTATTATAAAGGCAACTATTTTATGCATCTCTCTTTTTAGTTATATTAATTATTATAAAAGAAATAATTAAATTAAAGGTTTTTCTCTAAAAGAAATAGCAAGATTCTAATTTTATTTTATTTTTTTATAAGGTCTAATTTAATGCAGTCGACTTTAGTTATAGGACCTCTCTATTAGTTCTTAAACCTGAGGAACCTAACTTGAATTTTACAGTAATTTCTCTACAATAATCTCCCCAAATGAAAATTCACTTATACCCTTAAGGTTTCTTAAACTGGCATTATACCTTACATTTAAAAGGGTAATATCATTGACCTCCCATAACCTTTAATTAAACTATTGTCTTAGAAATTACATTGACCTCCCTTACAGAAAAAGGCTAAATTCGATCAAATTATTAAGATACCCTTAAGTAGATTAATTTTTTCTCACTTAGGGGCGTTTATATTTTTATCTGAAATCTAAACAAATCTGAATTTTAAATGAAGTCTAAATATATAAATGTAAATGAAACCTTTGTTTTTTCATTTTTAACATATGAAATACTTTTACATATATATTCTTGTTAATATTGATTCACTTGTGTTTTTATTTCATGAATTAAATTAAATTATTTATAAATTAATATCTTGAAAAAATCATTACTGAAGTATTTAAATATTTAAATATTTACAAATTATAATTTTAATTATTTTATTCGAAAGTATTAAAAATTAAAAAATTACATATTATGAGTTATATTTATATAAATATTGTATAATTTATAAAAAATACATACAAATTAGTCATAAATAAATTATATATGGACAATGAGAGAATTAACAGTGAGATAACTAATTTAGATAATTATATTCAGGTAGAAACTAAAAAGAATTAGTTTTTTTTTCATTAAGATGAATTTGTCTAAAAGTCATGCGAGTAAATGGGTCCGGACACCTACGTTTCAAAAAAAAAATTGTCTAAGAGTCGTATGACATCATCCAAAATTTTGCTTCTCCAAAATTCATTTGACCACCATCAATTAGTATGAAACTATTAATGAATTGATATGATTATTGATATTTCCTGTTAAATCAAATAGGAAAATAATAATAGTTGGGGAAGTATGTAAAATTTCCGAAACTACAAGAGAGATCCAATTAATGGTACTACATTATGTGGACCTTAATAATGAGCTTTTCGGATGATTATTAGATCGACTATAGCTGCTTTAGGATGACAATAACAACGTAGTTAGCTAATAAACCTCAATGGCAGTTCATGTTGGAAATTAGAGATGTTTTAATTTGTTGCAATTATTACTGCCTGCATGTGCTGCAAATTTTATAGTTCCCAATACATGATACATAATCACACTACCAAGTTCACTGATGGTGAATAGAGTATGTAATGGAATAAAAGCTTTGTCATTTTGATTGAAGAGAGATGTGTGATATTCTAAGTTCGGAAGCAAATGTTCTAATCAAATCATGATCAGGAAACTATATTACAACTCTTGCAAGTTTCAAAACGAATTTGCTAGCTTGTTCTTTTGGGAAGGGCTATGTTTGCTAACTCAAGTTTTGGCGGAAGAGATAAACTCTAGAGATACAAATTGGCTTTGGAGACATAATAAACGGATAAATAAAAAAAATATGCTGTCACATTATATTCCCGGATTGATTTCTTCTCCATAATTTGCTTGGATTTGTTGTTTTCAGATCCTCAGCTAATTAACAGGAGGAGCTCTGTAGTATGGGGAAAATAATGCCTGATGCTCCCTGTAAAATTACAAACAAATGATAAATATGAGAAGATGTAACTGATAAACTTATCTTCCTAATTCAACGAGAAATGAGAGACTAATGTAGTGATAATGAGTGAGGAAATTGAAAATTGGAAGTTAAGAAAACTGGTGATACTCACTGAAATCAGTCTAGCTCCAGTCCACAAACGTTTGGGAGATGGGAATGGAGTCAGTAAGCGTCCAACCCCATAGACAGCCACTGCAAAGAAATGGAGAACCAAGCTCAACGGACGAGGGTTTAAGCCATAGAGCATTACTATTGGCCTATCTGAGAAAACGCCTCCAAGGCGCAAATAGTCAAAACATGCTTGGCGCATTTCCTTTCGTGCAGGATCAGGAGATGCAGAAAACACCTTGTATAAGGCTCCTGCCAATGTGTTTATGGTGGATGCCACAGGCTGCAAACACAATCAGCCACCACCTTGTAAGTAAACAAATCCAAAGTTTAAGAACAAACTCTGTTCTTTCGACTCAATATTCTGAAAATTCCATTATGATATTTGCATGGCCTCTTTATCATATCGTAGAGTAGATTATCAAGTAAGGAACATATTAATGCTAGTTACCTTACGCAGAGTGTAAAAGGATTCAAAATATTTGCAAAGGGAAGATGCATCATTTAGAGAATGAAGAGGTCTGAGAAGATTCCTTAGCACAATTACATCTGATAAAGCCACTGTCATTCCACCTCCTGTTAGAGGATGCCTCATGTTGAATGCATCCCCCATCAAAAGTGCACCCGAAGTGGGATATGGAGCACCAGGCATGCTTCTGTTTGGCATTGTTCTTATATTTCCTTTATCAATTGCAGATATAAATGCAGCATACAGTTGAGGAGGAATCTGAAATATAATGGTCCTTTTGTTAGTCCAAACTGAGAACCAGACATGATTTTGTTGAAATTCTAATGCGAGAAAGGGGAGCAAACTAGAGGAATGGAAACATTTAAGTGGCTAGAAAGCAATTACATGCAAAGTATTACAGTTCTAGATACCTGAGGACCCATCACAGTCTTCAAATAGTGGGCCATTTCACCATTAGAAATGGAAGGTACTTTTTGGCCAGGTACATCCACTAAACAAAGAATCTCGGTACTACTGATAGGATAAACAATATAGGTGAAGGATCAGCCAGGACAACATGTCCATGATTTGCATACGGAAGCTCACAGTTCTCCAAGAGCAAAGCAACAAAACAAGAGGGAATGTCAACCTGTAAAAATAATTATCAAGAAGTTAAATGTACGTTCTGAAATAATTCATGTATAAAAAAATGAGCAAGATATATGATTTTTTATCTTATTCAAAATGCAGACTCCATATTTATCTAATTAGATGGACACAACATGGTTACCTTAGGATCGCAGAGAGTGCGTCGCAAGTTTGAACAGCAGCCATCACATACAACTGTGAGAGAAGCATATGCTGTCCGCTTTTGACCGTTTTTGGTTTTGTATTCTACCCCTTTGATAGTTCCCTTTTCTTCAAGCAGAGACGTGACAGTTCCTTGTTCCAACCTTACACTAGGCAGAAGATTATGAGAGAGCATGAATAAGTTGTTGAAAATTTTAATTTAAATATTTAATACATGTATGGAAATCTGAATAAGCTTTTGATCATGCAATATATACAGAAATTGTTGGATAAGGAAACTGAGGAAACTAAAGCAAGATGAATATATATGAAGGGAAAGAAGGTACTTGGGAAGGGAAGCAGCTTTTTCTCTCATCCTTTGTACAAAACGACCATGGTGAAAGCTCCTTCCTGCCACGTTGGAATCAAAAGTTTCCAATGGATATGACAGTCTAGTACTTTTCCCATCTTTGAAGAGTGCGCATCCATAAACAGACTGAGCATCAATCTCAGTAACACAATCTGCAATCAACCATTGATTTATTAAACTAATTAAGAACAAATATATTGAACCTTACAATAATGATATGTCATATGTGATTTTCTTATCCTCTAGACCCAATTCAACTAGTCTTAGATAACCCCCTGGTTGTAGCAGTTCACCAACAATTCTGTCAGGCTTACTCAGGTCTCTTTCAATCACTAGCACTTGGCGACCATCCTTCAAAATAACCAGATGATAAGTTCAAACATCATACTCAGAAACAACAATGCAGAGTGTATGTTTAGCTTCATTCAGAACAGAAATTTCATGGAGAAAGACAGACACCTTGCCAAGAGTGTACGCAAGAGCTGAACCAGCAACACCAGCACCAACGATGATTATATCTGCATTTGCGCCAATATCTGACTGCAGGTTTTCATTTTCTGAGCTCTTGGAACACTCATTTCTTTCAACCTCCATTGAAGAAGAAGCTATGCTCTTCTTCTTTCCTCTTGAAGTTCTGTACAACCAGGCAAAGCCCAACAAAGAAACTACGACTCCTCCCAGAATATACTGATAAGCGATTCTTACTGCAGGTTGATGAATTATATATATGACAACCCAAGAAACTAAACTAAGACTTCAAAGATCCTATGCTTGTGTGCTTGATTTCCAACTGAACTTGGCGCCTTTTATAGATTTGTTACACTAATACACTACTCAAAAACAGCTTGGCTTCTAAACATGAATGGACCTGAAAAATATTATTTTAACTTTCTGAATGCATATGCAGTTCTTACAAGACGACAATATAGAAGGGTATTTTGAAATCATTAACAAGACTCAAGGAATGAAAATTAGGAAGATGATGGAGAATTCATGAGAGTGTTCTATAACACAGTCAAAACAGTTGCATAGGCTCATGAGTATGCAACTGAGAGAAGTGATTGGTGATATGTGCATTGAGTTTGGCTAGAAGTCTAAAATATGTCAATTAAATGTTAAAGCAACTCTCAAGGATTTCAAAAACAAGGGGAGCCAAACAGGGGGTGGTCAACTGTTACATTTAAAAAAGTATATAATATCACAGAAACAAACACAAGAATACTCCATAAGTGTCCAAATGCTTACCAAATCAAAAGGAATATATAATTTCTGACTTCTTTTTTGGCATAGAAAAAGCTGGGTCAAGACAACAATAAGTCAGATGTGGTGGTTTGTTTTTTATCCACGTGCTGGTTCTTGACCCCTTGATGCCAGAAGTATTGTTGATAAATTCCTGACGTAGGATACTACATGAACATGTGGTACCATTTTACTTTGTTGATTTTCATTAAAATAAAAACAAAAAAGAAGCATAACTGTACATCCTTCAAATGAAATCTTTGAGACTTTTCATCTATTCTATCTATATTATGCTGAATATTGAACATTTTTGAGGTCAAACGTATTTTGAATATAATTGTAGCTTATTCTAACAGTATTATGACCGTGCTAAGCTTCAGGGACACCAAAGCCAAAGGCCTCCTTATAGGGCTTGAATTTGGGTCAATGACCTCGATTACAGTAAGCGATATAATCACAAATGATCACTCCTTCTGTGACTATGCTGTAACTGAGACAAGTTAACAACTGCAATATTGAGAAGAGCAGGATCTAAACTGGGTTGCCTGGGGTAGAAAGGAGAGCACTTACAGAAGTGGTCAAGTTTCCATTAAATTTCATGTTAAGTACCAAGTAACCTTTTACCCGACAAATGGAAACAAATAATCGAGATATCTTATGCATCAAGTTTCATATTTCCTAGCATATTGAGCAACTTTTTATTTGTTTTTATGGAGAATATTTTTGCTMAATCTGACAGTTTTTCATCTAGCACCCAACTGATACCTGCATTAATCTATCACTGATCATAAGCAGAACTCAGGCTTGAGTCAAATGAAGGCTTGATAACTCAAATCTAATTATTGCATGATGAACAAGATGTTAAAAACATTAGCAGGCTTATGAAGCAAATGATCTCAGAATTCTATTAATATAACAGTGTTTCAGCATAGCTTCACTTAAACACACTATGCTATATGCGTATATAAATCTAAAGGATGCCAATTTATTTTAATTAAACACCCCTAAGGTTTGGGAAAATTATTTAAAACTCCCTTTATTTTAGCAAGTAACTTGTTCACACAAGATTTCAGATTGTCATTTGAAACCAACAAACAATGCGAGAGTATTATAGGCATTGCGATTACAAAAATAACAAAATAATAAAACCTCTTCACTAAAAATAATAAAAATTACCCAAATTTTCTTTTCTCTTACCTTTATTTATCTTTATCTCTTTCTCTTATTTCCTCTCCTTTCTCCTCTTCCCCTTCACGTCTCTCATCTCTTGGTTCTGTATAATCTCTAGTCTAATGCCGCTCAAGTGAGGTTAATGAATGTCCCCTTCACAGTATGATAGTCATAAAAGTAATCATCTGCAGATGACCCCATGAAGAGCAACCCTTCAACCAGTACTCAGAAGAACAACTATGGACCACCTGATATTAAAGAAAAATATTATAATTGATTCTTCTACCGCCGTGATGACAACAGGAAAAAGTTAGGAGACTAACAAAATCAACTATTCCCCCTCACTCCGAACCACCACATTATTTTAGAATGTGGGTGGCCGAGCTAACTTACGCGCACCAACCACTAAATTATTTTAATAAGATAGTACCCAAAAATAAATTTCCATTTGTTAACACAAGAAAGCACTTTAAAACGAACAATATCCTAAGAACGTGTGCGAATGCTCTGATTTTTTTTTTCATCATAGATCATTCCTTGGGAGATGGGTGTTTATCTGATGTAATTAGATTGAAGAATACTATTTAAGGTTTAAAAATAATTATATTCTACAAAATTCTTTTTTAGTTTCTGAAAATAATCAATATAACTAATATAATTAATTTAATAGATTGATATTTGATTAGATAAAATATACTATGAATTTTCTTTTGAAAAAAAAAATGTTAAGGACCTACAACATGTTCTAATAAAAAAATCTATGCAAATCACTTTTCTCACCAATTTTTATTAAATATTTTGTTTTAATTGTATTTTTATGTAATTAAGTATAAACTTTAATTTTAATTAGCCACATAACTTATTTCTATGATTATAATTTATTTTTAAAATTATAAGGATGGTTACCTAACTTTTAATTTTTTCTTTTTAAAAGATGGGGTGTGGAGTATTTTTGGGGGTTCATATAGCCCTATCGTATTAGTTAAAATTATTTAAAGCATTTTAATATTAATTTTTAGACTTAAAATTTTAATAGTAATTTACAATCATCTATATAATTTAATCGAATAGTTGAGAGATGAAAATTATGAGATATTCTTTTAAATGTTTACTTCATAACTTTTTCAATCATTGAATTGAAATAAATTGGTGATTAAGAAATGACGTTAAAATTTTAAGTTAAAAAATTAAGTTTTAATAATTTAAATTATTAAAAAAAGAGTAATATTACGTATACAAAATTTGTATTCCAACTGATGTAGCATCATATAAGTGGTAAGATAAATATATAAAAATTAAAATAATAAATACTGATAAATTTGTATTACCTCTCACATGATATTACATCATAATTGAGATATAAAATTAAGATATACACTTTATATTCGTAAAATTACTCATAAATGAAATATTAATAAGGGTTTATCAAGAAACTAGTGATATCAAATAGGATCACTTGACTTTTCCTATTGAATGATTACTCGCGTATGCATTGGTCAATGAGATTTGCAGTAAAATATATGGACAAATAAAGTATCACATTTTATTTAAATAGAGAAGTAAGTAAAATGTTTTTATAATTAGATTTATAAAATATTATTATTTTAATTTTTAATATATTAAATGAATTGGTGTGCCTCATCCTTAATCAATCAGTTCTTTTTTTTAAGTATAAATTTATACATAATCAAAAGTGTTTATTACCTTTATCTTTACAAAATAATTAATTATATCGTATTTTATGATTCACATTTTATGTAAATTACGTATATACACAAATAAAAATAATTTATATAAAGAAAATTTTTATATAAAATAAGTTAGACGTGTTTGATAAACAATTTTTAAAATTTTTTTTGCTTTTTCTAAAATCATGATAGGAGTGTTTGGGATTGCTATTGTTTTTGTTTTTATTAGGTATAAATGACTAAAATAGATAGATGTATTATACCTTTATAACCTTTAATTATTACTATTTTTATAATCAAATCTTTTTTTTTGAGTTATCTCCAATAATTTCTATACAAATAATTTATAATTTTAAATAAATAATAACATTTATAATATTTTAAAAATTTAATTAAAGGAAGAATATATGAATTATATAGTTAATCAAAGTTTAAATTTTTAAATTTAATTTACTGTCAAAAATATTTAAAATTTATATTATAATTCTAAAATAGATATATATCTATAAAATAAATTAAAAATTCATAAAAACATATTAAATAAATACATACAAAGTAATAAATAAATAATTTTTTGATATTTTTAAATTTCTCATACGGATAATTTTGATTTTTTACATTCTAAAAACAGTAATAACCCTCCAAAAGCAAGATTTCTTGTTTTTAAAATTTTTTATAAAATTAATTTATTTTTATAATAATTATTTTTAAAATATATTTAAAAAATATTTTCAAATATCTTATATTATTTTTGTTGCACTTTTTTTATTTTTATAACATAATAATTCTCAATCTGGCCCTTAATCTTCGACAGGTAAATGTGACATTTGAAAGAAAAACGGCCCAATGTTTGTGCAAAATTATAAAATCCCCAATCTTTGGCCAAATCACCCCTTGTTTCAAACAAGCCATTAAGAGCAAGACATGATGTAAGGGTAAGTTAGTCATTTCATTTCCGTTAGGAAAACAACAGAAACCCCTCCTTTTCCTTCTAACAAAAAATCCCATCACCATTGCGGTGAAAAGTCTTTGATCAATCACCACAAGTGGGTTTAACAGCGAAACGAAACTTGATTGATATTGACCACCACCGCAGTCCAAGGCAAAGATATTTTTTTCCTTTTCTAAGTGAAATGACTAACTTACCCTTGGGCGGCCAAGATCGGAGGTTTTTTTAGTTACTGTCTCCGAATCTTGACGGTGCTTTAACTTTCTTTTCTTATATTAAATTAACATTATTCATATAAACGATTTCATATATTTTTTATATAAATTGATATTTATTATCGTTTAATAATATATAAAAAGGTTATACTTTCTCTTAAAATTTTAATTTAAAGTTTTTAGTTATATAAATACTTTGTCTCTATCTTTTGTAATGATATTGCTGACCGGATATGTATTAACAAAGCTTGCAGAGTGAAGATGGTCAACCTTTGAATCAAGATCCAACGGTGGTAAATTATTCGATTTTCTTTTTTTTCCAATTAAATAAAATCTCTACGACATTGACTCCACAAGCGGACACTTAAATTGAAACTGCTTCTTTCACGTACAGTAACTAACTTCCCCAAGGGCCCAACCTCATGACATCACACCCAGATGACTCCGACTTACCGCTGACGCCTGCCGGCCGCCTTTTCCTCCGCCCCGAAATGAACGTCATCAACCATTGCGTCATCGGCTTCGAGCACCCCATCGACGTAGCCGAAGCTAAGTCCACCATCACAACCTCCCTCAATCCTCATGGTTCAACAACCCAGATTCTGCAGCCTCTTGGTCAGAGACCGGCGTGGCTTCGAGCACTGGCGTAAAACTCATATAGACATCGAACGCCACGTAATCGTCGTCGATCGTCTTCTCACTGACGGCGACGGTGATGTTGATGTTGATTCAGGGGCCGTCAATGAATACGTAGCGGACTTGTCCGTTAGCTCTCCTTTAAGTGAAGATAAGCCTCTGTGGGAGGTTCATATATTAACGGCTCACAAGTGTGCTGTATTCAGAATCCACCACGCTTTGGGTGATGGGATTTCGTTAATGTCGATGTTGCTGGCCAGCTGTAGGCTGGCGGCGGATACGGACGCGGTTCCGACAATGGGTTCCACCGGAAAACGGAGGAGCAGCCCGGGAGGAGGGAGTTGGATAGGGATTGTGAAGACGGTTTTCTTTAGCTTGGTGTTCGTAGTTCAGCTTGCGTTGAGATCTTTGTGGGTTCGTGACCGGGAAACGGCGATCAGCGGCGGTGCTGGGGTGGAGCTCTGGCCGAGGATGCTGGCAACCGCCAGCTTCTTGTTGGAAGACATGAAGGC
>JANLJB010031131.1:0-53485 GCA_026212285.1 Bursera cuneata
GGGGTTAATGTTAGTTTATAAAAAGTTTGGTGGAAAGTGTTTTTCGCAAATTTAATTGGGGGGTCAGAGTAAATACCCCGTTATTATATATATATATATATATATATATATTTCCAATTTACATTTCATTAAATTATATGCTCAAAAATTGGTATTTGAGTCTACAATTCTTCATGTCATCCTTTGATAACTGAATATATCATTAACAATCAGCAGAAGCATAGATGTCTGCTGAACAAAAACGTATGTATATCCAATCTACATTTCATTTGAGTTTATGCTTATAATCTGTATTGAAGTCTGCAGTCTAAATGTAGTGCCTTGATTAGAAAAAGGTATTATTAACCATCGGCAGAAGCAGAAGACTGTCTATTACGTGCTCGAGAAGTGAAACCAGCATACCATGCAACCCTCATGAGTTGCATACCCAGGATCAGCACCCACCAGCATACTAGCCCCCTAATGGTATGTACCATCCATGATGATGCACTGAGCTCAGACCCCAGCTTTAGACCCCTCATTAGTTGCAATACACGGTAGGACTCGTAAACAACTGGGGTCACCAACCATACAGGTGACTGCCAATGCCATGTCAACATCTCGGTCAGAATCTGCACAGACAGAAGCAGTAGGTAGGGAGCAAAAAGAACCGCAAATGGAATGAATGACACCTGGGGTTGCACAAAACCCTTTTGGGATCCAAACATCATCATCAAAGGGATGATAAATCCAGTCACATTTGCAACCATATTCCAAAATTGGTAACTGAAAGGAGGCTTGCTCTTGCAGACATGTGTCAGGTCTTTTGGCCGAGCACACGAATCTGCCATGAGTAGAAAAAGGGTAGCTCCTAGATGGAAAATGCAATCAAGTCCAATCAAGGAAAGCAAGCTGGCTATATTTGGCCCAAGAAATATGGATGATATTGGTAGCCATAAAGTGGGTACCATGCCTGTGGTGAGTAAAAGAAAAGGGCCAATAAGCCACATCGGCCATTTAAGAAACTGAAACTGTACAAATGGTTGATTACTTGCATCTATGATCCCTTCAGTATTTGTTACTGGTGCTTCGGCTGTGTTTTCAGAACTCAGAGTCTCAAATATGTTGGCAGGTTTATTCAAGAAACTATCATCGGTGGCAGAGGGAGGATGGGTGACAGGTGAAGATTCCCATGGAGTTAATTTTGTGCAGCGAACAGTGGAATGTTTAACTTGAACATGAGAGACGGTGACTACATGGTTTATATTTCTGAATTTCAGAAAGTTTAGGCTTCTATGGAGGACTTGGGGTTTGGGAGCCCTGATGGTTGACATTGTAGACTGAGCTTGAACTGACAATGCCATTCCCTGGTGTTGAGCTTTTTAGTAACTTGGAGTAAGGATTATGCTCTTCAAACACAAAAACGTATAGATTTCGTGAGAAACGATTACAATATAATAAAACATCAAGCGAAAAGGAAAGGTAAGCACACAGAAGATATGGAGAAAAGTGGGAATCCTCAGGATAAGAAAAGCATAACAACAAAAGAATTTTCCACTGAACAGTTCATTCAAAACATTCCCAAAAAAAAATAAAAATAAAAATAAAAATAATACCATGATTGATTCCAGTTTCTAGTGAGCGAAATACGTAAATAATAGATTAGCCTCTTACAAGAAAAAGTTGCTATGAACTGCTCACACGTCTGTACCAAAATTAAATTACCCTATTGACATGCATCCAGTACAACTGACAAAGTTCATACTACCACAACAACAAACTTTCAAATTTCAAAAGAAGATTAAAATTGTAGAACCATAAAAATTGATGCAAGGATTAATGGTGATAAAATCTAATAATCATTTGCTGTTTAACTCATAAAAAAGTTTCAACATTCAATTAAATATTGTGGCGTGACATTTGAATGAAAATGACCAAACGCATATTAAAAGAGAAATTTAGTCCCTTTTCTTACTTCTAAACATGATCTCTTCTAATTATATGCAACCAATAGCATAATACTACAATCATATTCATATGAGCGATTTACGAAAATTTAATTAAAAAACAATAATATTATTTATATCAGGCGCTCTGGGGGGAAACCTAGAATTCATAAATTTCTTCTGAACTCTGTTTGGTATTTGCTGAGTCTGGACAACCAGTGAGGGAAAAAATCAAATGCCCAGATAATAAAGGTATGAAAATGAAGTTCTAGTAAAAGCTTACCTCCTCCAAACAAATATTTATAAATTCTGACGTTGAATCGGATTGTGAGGCATAGTCCGACGACTCGAAGGAGAAATGAGAAAAGAGGACGAAAAGGGAAGATCAGAAAGGGAACGATTGAGAAATTAAAAATCAGTAAATAGAAAAAGAAATGTTGGAATGGTTTGGGCTTCGTTTGCGTGGATAATCTAACCGGCCTATCCGTCGGAGAACTAAGCCCACGTCATTACCATAAGGGTACTTACTTTTTGCCGAAATTATCCATCATATTGTTCAATATGACAATAATTTTAGAGATATTAAAAAAATTGATCCAAATTAGAGGAACTTTAAAAAATTAATCACAATTCTAAAAAATTTAGATGCGTTTTTTGGTTGACTGTCTCTTAAGCTTGATACCTCTTATCGAGTTATTGAGCTTAGGAGATAGATAACCAAAAAAACAAAAAAAAAAAGTATCCGACTGTTTATTCTAGTTTTGACGTCTAAATATTTTGAAATTATGATCACTTTTTAATAGTATAATTTTGGTCCTTTTCAAAATTTGCTGATTGAGTTTATATATAAGCTTTAGATTTCACTAGCAACAAGAAGCTGATTAGTAATTACATCAACATCTGCTTCCTGCAGGGATATATTGCTTCAGTGAATATTATTCGCTTGGATTTGGTTGGCCATAAAGGAATTATTTTGAGCAAACTGCAGCTTGATGCAAGGGTAGAAAATGAGTATTATAGTTGAGCTGTTTAAGTTTTAGGTCTAAGTGGTTCTTTTAACCTCAGAAGATGAAGATGTTTTGAAAATTCACCTGGATGATTTCTGCATTTCACTAACCTTGTTAGCATGTAATGGGCACATTTCTTTTTGCTTTACTCTTGCTTGCAAATAGATATTAGGTATTAAATAATACATGTTTCTATGAATATATCAATGCTACAGAAGATTTGATCACTTATATCTAAATAAAAATGCTATCATTAAACAAAATGATTAATGTGCAACCGTTGCATGTATTCTGAGAGTAGAAATCAAGTACATATCCTATGCTATGCGTATGCTGTAATTTGTTTGATCAGAGAATGGGTATGGGAGAATTTAGCTGGAGTAACTGAATAACATCAGATTCTGGCAAGTTGAGAGGAGGCAGGGAGTAGTGACTGTAAGTAGAGCTTCCACTTCTCATCTCTTGCATGGTCATTAGAGCTGCTACTGTGTTCCTGAAAATTCCTTCTCCTGCCACACTTATTGCTTTCCTTCTTTCTTTTTTACCTTCTTCTTCAACTGGGAACACTGCAGCTATGGTGTGTTCGCATTCCTTTATCAGTTTTGAAACAAGATCAGTCGTGAAAAAGGGTTGTTTCAACACTTTCTGAATAAATGGCAAGCGCAGTACTCCACCTGTTCGCTTGTCATACTTCTTCAATATCTTAGCCAGCCCTATCATTACACACAAATCACTCAACTTTTAAAAATAGCAAAATTTTTGCAACATTAGTAGATAAGTTTTTTAATTGACACAATGGGGATTTCAATCCGGATCAATATGACTATGATACTTTATTTAGAAAATTATTTCGTCTAAAAATTTAAGCTATTAAGTATAGGTTTAACATTAGTATACAACCTTTAACAAAAGCAGGTAAGAGTTTAGTCTTAATCTCCTACCTGTGTAATTGATATTGCTGTAGTTAAGCAAGAGTACCATTTCGCCATGGAAATTGATAATTTCTTTCCTAATCTCCGCCATCTCTTTTTTGCAATCAGTCTCTGAGAGATGACTCCCTTCAGGCCCCCAAGGATCAATCACACTCTGAATCCTCTGTTGCAGTTCCTGTATGCGTTGATATTGAAGTCTTGTTAGTTCAATCATTCTTTCGATCTCATCACACAGTGTTGGTTGGTGGTCAACATGCTTTAAATTATAAACACAAATATTATCGCAATATGAATTGGTCCATTGGCTGGTGAAATATGAGGAGTCCGAATTGTTGACTTGATTTCTTTGCTTCATGTCATCTCTGTAATTTGCTTTTATCAGACAGAGCTCTGTTTTAGACTTTAAGCAAGAAGGGCATGACGAAGCCCCAGGATTGAATATCGGCTTTAATTTATGAGAACATAAACATCGATCAAGAACTAATCTAATTAGAACTCATCCATTATGAACTTCTAAACACACCCAAGAGAAGAATCAGAACTTGCTTTTTTTTTTTAATTTTAATTTTTCCTCTTAAACAGTTTGTAGTAAGGTTCTCAAGCATCTCTTGGCCAAACCAGAATTTGATTATGGTTTTTTTAATTGATCCGAAAGTTTACATATGATTAAACTGGCATAAAAAAGTTCAGTTGCTTTAATTTGGTAGTGGTACAACAATTTTCTAAGAGGAGAGATTTTAGATGACACTTAAAATTGTTAGGCTTATTAGATTAGTGCCAACAACAAATACTAAGGGCATAATAGTAATAATTTTGTCTTATAACATTTCAACTCATCCGCTTAAACGCAGACTAAATGGTTTGATACGAATCCTAAAATAGATACTGATACGTCAATTTTTGAAAAGAACATAGATTAAATGGTTTAAAACGAATCAGAATATAGATATTGATACATTAATTTTTTAAGAGAACCTAGATACTTATACGTCAATTTTTAAGAGAACCTAGATACTTATACGTCAATTTTTTAAGAGAATCTAGATAGATACTAAGAATAAATTCTGACATACGAAACAATATTTTAATAGAAGAGTTGAGATGATACTTCTCATATCCTTCTTACATGTTACGACAATTAGACAAACATGGATACGGGATTTGAACTGTTTCAACTTTGATACGGTTTTACGTAACACCAAATGTAAAAAATTCAATCTTTTAGATTATGATCCAATAATAGAACTAACTTTGTTGTCTAATAAACGAAACATTTTTCTTGCTTATGTACGGACATCTTAATAAAATTGCAAAACCTTTAACAGAATTATTTAGAAGAATGATACAATACATTGTTAACTTTGTATTTCAAATAGACATTCTAAGTTATATAAGATTAATTAATAAGCGTTAGATGATGAGTCGTGTAATCTTACATAAGATACGTGTGATTTTCTGATGTGTAATATTAAGTGGTAGGAAATAAACAAATATTAGAAGCAAAGCGAAGAGATCTGGTTGCGCGACATGGCTATTTTCCTATTTATAAACTAAAAATCACAAAAAAGTAACATAAAGTCTCCCAGATTGGACCCACTCTCTCTGTGATTTGCCAGTGAACTTAAGTATACATTTATAATAGTTTCTAATGTTATTATATGATTTATGCGAAGTAACTTTGAAAAATTTTACTCACCTTTTGCCTGATTATGAAATCCTCTTCTTGCTCCATAAAGAAAGCATTGAACTTGTCGATCTCATCGTTCAACAAGTACACGAACTCCTCCTCAACCTTCACATGCTCTAGCGATCCGTTCAGCAATCTGACAAGCTTCTTCAGCTTCTTATAGGACAGAAACTTGTCACGCCAACCCGGCAACGTTTCTTGAATTTGTTGATTTAATCTCTTCCCGAACTTCATCTGTTTACAATCAAATGTTTGGAAGTTAAAGAAAAAAAAAATAAAAATAAAAACTGGGTTGTAGAATGTAATGGAAGTGAGGAGTTTGAAGATGCATTTATTAGGGGAGGGTTGTAGAATATTAGGGAGCATATGCTTGGCGTGACGAAGTGGCGGTAAGAAAAGGTATAAAAAGAGTCGTTGATATAAGAGAATTAAGTAAGCATATTCGGTTTCTAAAGTCACGCTTAAGACTATGTAAACTCACTTTATAGCACAGAAGATGCTATAGTAGGAGCATTCCATAGTCTGATCAATTTAATTTAATATATATAGCAATTGGGTATCGAAATCTCTTCTCTACGTGTCGTAAACTACATAGATTAGAGGTTGTTGGGTCGTTTTAACCCCTTTATGTTGATTGGGTTGTGATGTGGGTGAGAGTGGAAGCCTGTCAAGATAGTCAAGTATGAAGTAATGGAGTTAGGGGAGAGGATGATTCGAAGGAATCTGCTTAGAATCTCCTGATGGGGGGTATAGAAATGGTATATATACTTAAACAAAAGAATTTAGGAAGTAAACAAATATGGGAATATGTGAATATTGAAGTCCAAAATGCTTTCTACTCTGATCGATTGTGGGCCATGCGGTTCTTTGAGAAAAAGACTTGATCAAGGCCACTTTTTCTTTTTTCCTCCTTTTATATGCTCAGAATAGCTTGTTTGTCCGGATTTTGGGTTGGATGATTCCATACACCATTACCATATTTGTTACATTACACGCAACAAAGGGTGGATTTGTTTTCTTCAAAATTGCTTTTGCTTGAATTTTCGTTAAAAGTATGTATACCCTACCATGATAATTTGTTTCTAGTGAAACAAAGGTGTTCTTTAGATTGTATTTTTGTGTTCTCCAGGGAATGGAGAGAGGGTTTCCTCCACAACTCAAATTCTGGTCGGCCTCTTTCCACCAAGTACTTCTGCAGAAGCCATCCTCTCCAAGCTTAGCTAACCAGCAACTAGGGTAAAAGAAAAATCCATTTATATTTATGCGGAGGAAATAGCAAAGGGCACACACATGACAAATCAACCAACAGCCAAGCACAGATTAACATACTAATAAATATATTTTGTTGGATTTCCGATTGAATGTTTGTTTCTTACTTTTTCGTTTTATGCAAACACAATCTATTTGATAATATTTTCGAATTCGTATTTGTAATATTTTGAGAAGGATTTTGACATTGAAAAATCAAAGTTAAATTAAGTTTTCTTTTAAGAAAAAGGAAATTTGAGGATCTGATGGGTGAGGAAAATAATTTATTTTAATTTTAAATAAGAGTTTTCTATCATTTAATAATAAATTAACTTATTCTCAATATTATATCCTAAATCTCATTATAAATTACATTAATTACGTAACATTCGTAAAATGAATACTAAAATGATGTGATAAATGATATGACATTGACAAATAATTTAAAATATGATTTGTGTCTAAGTTTTGAATAAGTCTACTAAATATTCCTGATAAATGGCCTCATAACAATGTGTTTACAGCCTAAAATCCTAGTATGATAATTTTTAAAGGTGGTATAACAATGGCATTATTACATGTTCCAAAACTATATAATAAGATCATAAAAGACATTAAAATCCTTCTAAGAGCCACTCATCAGGCTAATATTGCTCTTTACATAGAGACGATATAACATATAAGACAGAAAAAAACAAAAGAAAATGCCTAACCACCACTGGAGATTTGGGCTCTCAAATGTTGTTGCAACTCCTAAGGTGTTTGCCTACTGGAGATATTGAAGATGATGAAATCACTTTCAAGCTTGTTGGAGCAGCAAAATCAGTTTCCCCTCTACTACTCTACAGCCTTTTGAGACTTTCTCACTGTTATAACAAAACATAAGCTCTGTCTCCTCTCACATATCTTTACACTGTCAAGCATCAGCAAAGCGAGGAGGAAATTTACAAGTACTTAAAAACAGATCAGAAAAATCAAAATACTTAAAAAGGTGAATTAAGTACTACTACCTTTTCCTTTCATTTGCAGTCGCTCTCAAGCACGTGTTCATTTATAAGCCAGATTGGGAAAGACCAAACTTTTGTGCTCACCAGAAATAAACTAGATTCAGCAATCTGAAAATCGACAAAATATATAATAGCTGCTGCCATCTTCTCATTCAGCTACCATCATCAATTCATCATCACCAGCATTGACAAATTAAAAAGTAGCCTACAGATGCATACCAATCTAGTACGGTTATCTTTAGACTTTACATGGAAAACATATTGAATAGAGCAGCAAAGTTTTACATAATTTAGACCAAAAAAGATGAACCAATAAAAACACCCAATTATTTGCAATGAAAACTACTCAAAAAACAACATTTTCCATTTTTTTTAGAACTTTGACTTCAAGCAAAGTATTCCTCTTTGATCCATATATAATTTCCATTTCTTGATATTCCATAACCAATAAAACTGCTCTGCTCCATTTTCTGCCTAATCATTATACTCCCATACCTAAACAATTCTATGAAAAACAGGTGAATCAGAAATTTCTACATATTTCAAACAGATAGAATACCCACCCTCTGGTGAGTTTTGTTTCGTTGGGTCAAGGGGGCAGTCCATTGCAATCTTTCCAACCTTTGTTTTCTTGTTCATAATTTTGAGCTCCTGGCTCCCAACTCAACTCAACCTTAGGCATAAAATGTCCGGTCCTCTTTGACTTACATCATATAATTGATGACATTTCGTTACCTGTAGACCCAAACAAAGTGTGAGGCAAGAACGTTAAGGATAATAAGAAACTTTTACAGAAAATCCACAGCACAATACCTTTGATCAGAACACACATAAAGGTAAAATTGGCATAAGATGCCCCCAAGAAACTCGTATTGGTTTGGCCATTTGATTGGACCTTGTCTACCGTCGCTAACATAAATAGCACTATAATAAACTTGGTCCACAACTGCACAAAGAGATCCTGCCGCAAAATACAGCTACAAAAAAAAAAAATATAATAACAATAATAATAACAACAACAATAATAATAAATTAATAAATAAATAAAATTTATTCAATTCTTGAAAACGAGTACTGAAAGAAGCGGATGGTGCAACTGTATCCGACCATGTATGTGACTAGAAATTGTAAAGATCAATTAAACAGAGATGAAAATAGGTGCAAAATCTACTAGACACAGAGGAATAACTCCATGAGGTTGTAAAAATAAGAACAAAGTTCAACTGATCCATTACGCTTCGTAAACTGCTTCCATCTCTCAAGATATCAACCGACCAATCACAATGAAGAACACAGAACTGAAACCAGGAGAAAAGTTGGTGATTTAACTATCTTGTTTCAGTCAATCACACAACTTTTTCTCTAATTTAAAACAACAGATTAGGGTGGGCAAGAGTATAGATCGGACTAGGTGGTAAATCCCAAGAAAACAACCAAAAAAGTACAAGGGTTGAGCATCAATCAAGAGCGCTTTTGATCATTGATATGCCTATAACAAGTAACTTTAAAGTTCCAACCATCCAATAAGTGGGATAAGTGCAAAAAGAAAAGAGTATTAGAACATAAACTACAGAATTCCTTAAGCAAGAAGTGAATATGTCTATAAATATAAAGACATATCAATGATCTGGAAAAAAGCAATACCAATTCAGATACAGGTCCAAGACAGATTCTTCACATAAGACACAACTTCACGTGTAACACCTTCACGTATAGCACCTTCTGGATGATAAAGTTAGCCCAATTCCAACATGCAAACTCCGAACAAAGCAGCATGTTTTTCTGCCTACTACATCTCTTTCTTTCTCAACACATCATGGAACTAAAAAAATGGTCAACCTCCTAAAAGGAAGCCATTGAAATAAGTATGGGTGTAAAATAAAACAGCAGCATGAAACCGAAAACTTATGAGTAAAGATAAAAGGCAGCAAGGATTTATCAGGAAGCTTATGCAAAAGCTTATATAATGACAAAACTAGCAACCAAAATTAATGTCCATGGACGGGGCAAGTAAAAAGAACTTGGAAAGACAGGAGAGCAGAGATTCTTAAAATCCTTCCTTTCATTCATATGTAGTTTCCTCCATGCTGCAGTTTTTCTTTTTTAATCCAAATGCTTAAGTGCTCCGTATTAAATATGAAGGAATTGTAGTCAAAGAAACTCGACTTCTTTCACCGCCTTCTACCATAAGCAACTATGCACTGACTCAAACACTGAATAGGCATTACTGAATATACCCACAGGAATGAAACTGTACACCAATTGCCCAATAGTAATTAAATGTAGTAAAAGAATGATGGACAATTTCTCACCTTATTGCACAGCCATAACAAAGAAGAAACCCAATTCAAGATGCCTAATTTATGTCACAGCTAGACAGAGTGCAATTTGCAAAGATCAAACCCTGTTATCATGGAGAGAGAAAAATTTAAACTACATGTATAAGAGCACTATATAAGCATCCTAAGTTCCATTAAGGCCATTTTGTTAATGCCTGTCCCAAAATGATAGAAGTGAGGACAATATTGGAAAGAGAAGTTTTGACAGAGTCATAAATTTCATGACTTCCCCTCACAAAAAAAAAAAAAAAAAAAAGTAAAGTAAAAATTCAAAATTTCTGAACTAGTAAGGTCATGCATTCTATTTTCAGGATAACCAGTTTACATTTCAAGCAGTAAATATGAGAGCTAACAATACAAGGAATATAAATTTTCTGAGTAGATTTTATCAGCTTGCACTGATTATCTGCAAGCTATCTGGTCTAGATTTCAAAGAATATGTGCCACAGTGCACGAACACCATTTAAAAAAAAAAAAAAAAGAATAGAACGTCTTACACAAAATATACATATATTCTTATAAACAGAGAAACCAACACTTATACAATACAAGAGATCTCCAAAAGAAGAAAAGAAGAGAACTGAAAATTGTAGATGGCTGCAAGGGAGAACTTCAACCACTTACATGATTATAACTTGTGTAGTTATCATCCAGTCAACTTGGCAGGAACAGCAACAAATGTAGGTGGAAACTCTTGCGTAGGCTTCATTTCCAGTGATCAACTGCAAGATTGTTTAAATATTAGAATTTTATTTTATTTTTTATTTTTCTGCTTTTGGGGGACAGGGGGTGTTCTATTAGTCATACAATGTGACGCAAAAAGTGGACTGCTAGCTAAACATTATCAATAACCACAAAAAGTTCAATTAGCATCAAATCAAATGAGAAAAGAAAAAGTCCATCTTTTGTACTAATCAATGAGATTATTTGCTAAACTGTGCATCAGCATTCTGAGATTAAGGATAAAGCAAAGCATTCATTTAAGAGTTACATTGCAGCATGCAGAAAAATTATAAGCAGCCTACAGCATACGTACCAGACAAAGTTTCTTCAAAAACTCCCTAAGATAAATTTATACTTGGGACAATCTTGGGAAGCAGTCTGTCTAGTGGCTTTATACATGAATCACCATTAGACGGAAGGCATGTAAGCTCATTCTCCAAGATTGAATAAGCTTCTGAAAATGCCTGCATTACATGATATACTTATTTATATTTCTGTAAGAGAAAGATAGGACAAACAGTAACAATTCACACAATTCTATGTCGAAGAAAACATGTTTTAACACTATATTAAAAGTAAAAAAGATTAAAAATAAAGTCCCTCACTAACATAGGCAATTGTTGTTAAGACAAGATGAAAATTCATAGAAAATGGCCAACATATCAAAATTATTTCCTTATCATTTTAATACATGTTAAACAGTCCCTCCAACATCTATGTTGCTATTTCCAATTACATGGTGGCTCCACAAATATCAATATGTATTTAAACAAACCACCATAAGTTTTTCGTTTTATTATTATTATTATAATGTCTAATCCTTAAATTGGTAAACGGGTCTATTCCGAAACAACCAATTGGCTTTCTCAATTACTTCCAGAAATTCCAGCAATTTGTTACTGATCAACTTCTCTACTTTTTAGCCACCAGACTACACTATTTTCTCACGATATTCAAGCCCAACTTTGCAGCCCTTTCTTCCACAATTTTGAAACAAAAAAGTTCCAGCTTCTAAACCATAAACCACTGCAAAAAAAAAGTAGGGTGATTCCAGAATCTGTCATATGTCAGCAGTAAAAGAATTGCTTCAACATCCAGACAAGTCCACAGGTTAATGTTGAATCAAGAAATATCCCAAGTTCTTACATCACTAGTGAGGCAAGATTTCCATTCAGATGATTGTAAATGCATGCAAGGATCATGGGCTGACCTTAATACACTGATGTATCCGAAAGCAATTTCTCCCCACATTATTTGTTGGAAAAAGAGGATTATCAATGTGTATTGGATCGATGCTACAAAATTTGGTAGGTCATCAATATAGGATAGAGAGGTTATAATATAAGGGGAAACCACGTTATGTTCATTAATACATAACAAAGTGGTATTACCTGTAACCTCTTTCCCTTTTTATATATACTCCACTTCCTTTCACTGAAACACGCATTTGACGAGGATCAAACACATTCCTGTATAATATAATATTTAAGTAACAAGATAATCATTAGATGCCACTTACAACCATTTAAAAAGATGAAAACTGTGTAACCAGCTTTACACTCACCCAAAGAAGTAAAGAAAATCCATTAGAAGGCTTCCGTAGTTCTGCAAGAACATTGAGTTGCAGTTAGGCAAAGCACTAGTTTGTTATCAAACTGATCGTTGTCCTGGTTCAAAGTGCCTTGGATTTATTATTCTTACATCTATCTCTCAATGGAAGACCTTTTACTATTTTGAATCATGAATCAACAACTGCCTATAATAACTTTTGCAGCTAGCTGCCTTATGGGAGGATAGCTTTTAGTTTTTGGGAGCCCTAAAAAACACTAATTAAAAAATACATATTTTCTTCTTTTCAACAGTATCGTCAGCAGCAAACAACAAAAAACTCTCTCAAAGGCACATTTAGAATGGTGGTATGCACAATTCATAAGCATAAATCAAATTATCCCATAGCATTTTGTTGCTCTGTTTGGGTCTTCATGTATCAAGGAACCCATGAGATCTGGCTTGAAATATTGGAATCTGCAGATGCATCACAGATCAGCTCCTCTTGCATTGCCCTAACGGTAGGCATCTTTGGTTCAACTTGTTTTCAAGCCAGATGCTCAAGCACTAATACATGATCCTATCTCAAGGTTACCATCCAAATCATTCTATATAAATTAAATGCAAGATGAATGTTCTAAACTAAACATAACATAAAGGAGACAACCATTTAATTGAGAAGATTATCATATTTCAATATGATAATACAATAGCGAGAGAGAGATAATTTTAAAATATGAATTACTTATCATCTGAGGTAAATAAAATCAAGTTGAAAGAACAAACAATAAAACAGACCTGGTTAATAGGACGGCCGAGATGATGCTCATGTTGTAGAAAACGTATAATTAGTAACACCTGTGAGAAAATTCGAATATATTACTCAAATGGGTACTCAAATGTGCATTAAAGTGTATAAAACTGTAACGTGTAGCATGAACGTTAGCTGATTGTTAGGGCATGAAAGGGGGAGTGATAGAGGCCAGAATTTGTGTAAAGCTCTCTATTTAAAGGTCAGACGATATACTGAAATATACAGAGTTCACTTGCAAATTGTCATGGAATCAAAGCCAATCTAGGAGTATCGGAGTTATCTAATTTCTTGGCTGACAGTCTCTGTTTGGTGTGCCCAGCAGAAAGATTTCAATTAGTGTGTTGTTTCTTTGTGGGCAATCTTTGTCTAAGTTCCAGTCTTGTTATTGTTTCCGGCGAAATATATTGGCGTTGTTCTCCTGTCAACAATCTCTGACTGAATATTGATGATCTTTTGTTGCCTCCGCTGTGATTTTTTTTTTTATGTTGCTCCTCTTGCCCACTTTTGTGGTATATTGTTTGATCTCCTAACTATTTTCAGCGAAATTAGAGTGGCATGGCGAAGTTCCAGTGAAATCAGAGTGGCATTGTGAAGTTCCATCGAAATCAGAGTAACGTAAGCATGCCTTTTCCTGGTGAAATCAGAGTGGCATGATGACCCCATAACGCTTTCCCGTAACAAATAACTGAATTTGAAATCCCCAAGTGGACAATCCAAGATGCCCAAGTAACGTCTTGGATTAGGGGTTCTTGTGACCCACAGATTTTTCTCAATCTGCATCCTTACAGATCTACTCGTACAATGTGGGATCACTTGAAAAAGGTTTATCATTAGACTAACTCTGCCCAGCGTTTTCAATTGGAATGTGAGATTGCACGTTATAGTCAAGGCAGACTCTCTATTCAGGAATTTTATTTTGGTTTTCAGACTTTATGGGCTGAATTTTCTGATCTAATCTCTTTCTGTTGTCCAATCTGTTCATGAGACTAGCAAGGGTGATCAATTTTTTATGAAGTTACGATCTGATTTTGGGATTACACGTTCAAATTTGATGTACCATGATCCACCTCCTTCATTGGATATTTGTTTCGATGAATTACTTAAAGAAGATCAACGCTCTCTTACTCAAGCCAATATTGATAAGGAGAAGTTCCTTTCTACTCTAGCTCATGTCGCATATTTAGCTCAAGGAAAAGGAAGGGGAAGAGATATGAGTAAGGTTTAGTGTTTCAGTTGCAAGGAAATGTGATGCTTATGAATTGACTAAGTTCTTAAAGCCATTACGAATTCTTGACGATAATGAATCACTTATCATAGAAAGTGATGCTTCTCATCTGTATTGGGGAGGAGTCTTAAAGGTGTAAGGACTAGATGAATTGGAACAAATTGTTCGGTATTCATCGGGTAGATTTCCTACAGCCGAAATGAACTATCCTGTGCATGAAAAGGAAGCTTTACCTACTAAGAAATTATCAAAAAATTCAGGTTGTTTGTTATAAGCCAAGAATTTACTTCAAGAATAAATTCAAAATAGTTGATTTTTTTTTTTTTTATAAAAAAAATTATGACTTAAAGGAAGAATAATCCGATGGCAATCTTGGTTTTTAAATATATTATCAAGTTTGAATATATATCTGATAGATCTAACTCTGTTGCGGATTTTCTTTCCAGGACTTTCAATGGAGAAATAGATTAAATTGACCGAAAAGAAATCTGGAGGACAAAAATCTTTTCCATGTTCCAAATGCCACAAGGTTGGACATTGGCGAAGAGATTGCCCTGCGAAGAAGGAAAAGCCTACCACAGAATCTATAGCAAAGTTTACTTCGAAGGACGTTAAATCCAAAAGAGATGCTAAAGCATCTAAGAATTCTTTCGTGAATTCTTAAAAAACTATAAGTTTATGTTGGGTTTGCAAATCCATTGGGCATACAAGAAAGAAATGTCCAAATAGGAAACCTAAACATGAGGATGAACGTGAAAAGACTGTTCACAAAAAGGGTAAGAAAGTTATTTCTTACGATTAAAAGGAAATTTTTTTGATAAAAGTGCTCAAAGAAAAATACCAATATGGTAATTTTCAACAAGGAAAAAGTAATCCGAAAAAATGAAATTTTACAAGGATGTGATCCTATACCTTTTCCACAAAGTATTAGGTTAATATATGCAAGTTTGTCACTTTGGATAATTTGGAAGCTCTCTATAGAATAGCCTTGGTAGATGGCAAAGGCTATGCAGAAGCTCATAAGTTATTCTCAGCCCTTGCTAAAAGGTTAGCTTGGTTAGAAGAAGACCTTGTCTTTATTTCATAAGAAGAACATAAAGGTGTTTCTGAACTTCTAAACTGGAGAGCACAAAGACGTGCTGTTTTTGAAGAAGTTTATGAGAAACAATATGACTCAAAATCTATAATGTTTCTGGAAGAAAGAACTCTCTTCGATCTTCTCAATGAAACTTTTTCTATGACTTCAATAGGAAGGAATATCAATATAGAATATGACAATATACTTTAAGTATTTTGCCCATGGAATATCTTGACAAAATTGCATAAGAAAGAAATATTATCCAAAGGCTGGAAAAATATTCTTGAAATGAATGTACAAGAAGCATTGGTAGACCCAATAATACCAGCAGCTTTTAAGCAGGTATTTTGTGTCATGGAAAGAAGAATCAAACAAGTTATGTGTTTTATTTCTTCTACGACACAAGAAGCCTCAAATGCGCTGGCACTCCAAGTCTGGAAAATTGTCGTTGGAGATATATGGTACAACACTACTGATGATGAAGAAAGTGTTATAGGACTCTTGGTTATAGATACACTAAAATCATTTGATCCGAATGATTGGCTTAAAATTCAAGTAGGAAAGTTACTTGAACGAAGAAAGCGTTTCAACTGGATTTTGATGAAGAAAGATGAGATAGTTTACGTTGATAATAATGTGGTCATAGCTGTTTCTAAATATCTTGCCCTGATTGACAGTAAATTTTTTTAGTCCAATACTCAAAGGATTGAAGAATTGGTTGAATATTTTGACAAAGAGGAGTGCGTGTTTGCAACGAAACACAGCAAGCATTGGCCCAATTCAGATTATCCAATAATGCTGGAATGGATTTGGAAAAGTAAGCTCAAATTCATGAGGTCCAAGTTCATCTCGAGAATAAAAAAGAGGAGATGATGTCGTTGCGCTGAAGTATCCAAGAGTGTCTATCTCTATGTGGACGATCCATATTTTGCCAACAGAAATCAACGGTGAAGATTGATTAGGCCGTCGAAAATCATACACGTGTAATTTGTACTTATAACGTGGAGGTCATTTAGTGGACCAACACTTATTTTTTCTCTCTTATCAATAGTCAGCCGACAGGCTAATGTATGTAATTATTAGGCTAACTTCAGACCCTCTTAAGTCCGGAGTCCTTGCCTATAAATGTACGGTTCTTTTCTCCTCTTTCGGGGAGACTTGTTAATGACAATAAATATTCTTATCCTGTGAACTTCCATCTCTCTCTATTTTCTCTGCGCTAAGACCTAGTTAAAAGGCGGTAAGACAGACGGTAAATAGAAGAAGAAATTGAAGACAGAGAACAAGATATATGAATAAATTGTTTCAATTTATGCTATATTCAAGTTTTGAAGTTCATGAAGTAGTGTAAAAGTTACTGTAGCAATAAAAGCACTTCCATAAACTTTGAGTTATTTAAACTACAAAGAAGTTATCATAGTAAGGTGTGCATGCAATAGGTTAGTTCAACAATAGAAAAGGAAAAAAAAATTGACTCTAAGTGATTCACATTTAGAAAAGAGCTAGAAATCTTTACCACCTACAATATCTGGAAGCAAAAAAAAAAAAAAAAAAAAAAANAGCTAGAAATCTTTACCACCTACAATATCTGGAAGCAAACAAAAAAAAAAAAAAAACCTTAGGCAACAGCAAAGTCGGGCTTAAATAGGAGATAACCATATAAAAGTTTGTCGAAGGTAACACCATGAGAATAAACTGAAGTTTATAATGACAACAAATTCTAGATTTCTACCTCATCTTCTCTAAAATCCATGACTACTTTGAAGTAATTTTATTCCAAAGTCTGATGCTCTACATGTTGAAGACAAAAGGGGTACAAAACCCGAATTAGCTTAGAATCAATGATTTTGTTAAGTTGTCCTCACTTAATTTGGTTTTGAGCTCATTGCAAGATTCAAGACATGAAGTTTCAGATTCAGTATTTGTTTATGACTATTTTCAATAAGAAACTGTACAAGCTATAATGACAAAAATAAATAAATAAATAAGTACAAAAGGATGAACTGGTGGTTGACCTCAGGATTTACAAACATCAATAGTATGAAAAGAACCTCTACTGCAAAAACACGTTACAGAAGTCTGTGACGTACACTAATATAAAACAGATTCATTATAGTGTAAGATAACCGGATGCATAAGCACACATGAATGTTCCTCATATGCAAACATGCCTGTATTAACCGTGAATAAGCTGAGCACAACAACAACACTAAGTTTTCAAAGTTATGTCATATCAACAAGTAGTGCAGGATACACACCAGGCAATAGGAACTTAAGCCACCAGAGTAGGACTGGTCCAGGCTACGATCTGCCAAGAACTGTTTTAGTACCAAAGCAAGGGGCGTTGAAGCTGGAAACTGCTCTGTCAGCTCTTTAACCTGCAACCAACAATTTGAAATGTGAAGCACTCAGTGAAACAAAATCCTCAGAACAAATGATATTTATAACTAAAACAGGAAAAATAACTATAAGACCAAAAAAATCTTCTACAAATTTGACAGATGATAAAAGCACAGCACTACATATATTCAAACCACCCAAAAGGTCCAAATTTGTTAAATTGAAAGTCGAATTCAAGATACAATTTTACCAGTTCCGTAGTTTGGAGTCCAGTATGTGATGGGGACTTGAAACTAATGTCAAGACGAACTGATGTCACAACTTTCTCATAACTTAATTGTGAGCACTTTGGCGAGGCAGAGTCTTCTAAGCCAACCATATCTGATTGAACATGATTGACATGTTTCCTGGTTGTTCGAGTTGGTTCCTCTTTTGGTGATAGTACATTAGATGCCGTAGAAGTAATCAGATCATGTGGTACTTCCACCACAAGCATAATTATAGGTATCTAAGAACAAAAGTACCAGTATGAGAAGCAAAGAAAGAAAAACAAAGGAGGTTACAAGAAAAAGAAGGAAATTGAAAGTGAAGAGATGTTACAGCTGTATTTTCCACTGTCTTCAAAGAATCATTTTTTACCCACTCCTGATTAGCAAGATACCTAGCTGCATGCTGCAAGACAAAAATGGGAGTGTTATTCTTCCATCAGGCTACAATAAAAAAATTTCCCATAGCTGAATGAAAGAGAAAATAAAAAGAATATTTTCAGCTCAATCATCAATGTAACAGTGAAATTGAGAGAACAAAAGTTTGGGGAAAATCAAATTCAAGGTTATGATATCCAAGCAAGAAGAGTACAGCAGTGCCCTTAACTGGACTGCAATGCAAAAATACAAAAACCAGAAGGCTGCTGCAATAATATAAGTATAGTATGTAAATAAGCAAAATAGTGAAAACTACATCCATCATTTTATGAGAACAAAAATAAGGATGAGAATGTTAACATTATTGGGTCTAATTATATGAACAAACCTGAAGGCAAGTTTCCTTAATACCATTACGACCCTCCAAAATCCCAGCTTCTTTGATAGGTTCCTACAAAAAATGTCTGCAGATAAGTTTCTTTCAATAGAAGTTAATAGCACATAAGGTAGAAATAATCAAGAACCTACCAAGTTCCTCACTGGAGGGAGACAAACCACAAGGTCTACATCACTTGTAGGAAGAGACAAACCAGTTGCATTTGAACCAAAAATGTTAGTCCTTGACCTGGGCCACAAAACTTGCAGCGATCGAGTAACCCGCTTGACAGCCCAATTAACGTAAGGCTTTCGAGCAGCATTTTCTGCAGCAACCTTGGATATCATCACATCAAATAATCAATGATATAGCAAAATCCCATAAAACCAGCAAAACCAAAATCTGAAAGCTATATAACTCTTAAAGCCTATTTGAAATAAAAAACTTGGAATAGAAGATAAATCAATCATACCTGTTTGCAAAAAGAGTCGATCTCATCATGAAGGAGATTGTGCATCAAAGAGAGTGCTGGCTTTCTAGTAGGGCAATTCTGTAACTCCAATGGTTGTAACGGAATTGCCACATCCGGCTGCATAAGAATATCATAAATCAATGATTGCAGTGTCGTACCCTTAAATTAGTTTAGAATGATAGAGGGCCAGATGCTACACTAACATGTTCTTGATCACGAGCTATCTGGGAAATTGCAATCAAATGATCTTGCAATAAAGCACCCGGGAGAGGCTGAATCATTGGATGGGTTGAAAGATTTTTACTTCTCCACGATGGCCAAACAACTTCAGAACCATCCAATCGCACAGAAGCTTCTTCTGATGTAGTTCCATCTTGGTGCCAACCTCTCACACCCCAATGTCTTGGGCTAGAGCTACCAGATCTAACAGTCGGAAAACCCCTGTTCTTCCTGGAGTCACTCACAGGAGAAGGTGGAGGCGGACGCGGAGCCCGAGGAACAGAAAGCACAACAGGTGATGGGGGCCGCTTTATCCGAGGTTGCTCCCGCCTATTAGGAGGAACACATGGGCTTTTATGGTCATGACTACGCTTAAAATCAGATCTTGATCTTTCCCTCGATATGTTCGGAATGATTATAGGCCGCAACATGTGGCAAGGAAGTGGATCTCCAGTCTTCCCATCAGCATCGCCAGATAAACTAGCCAAAGACCCAGAGACTTCCTCCTCTGTTGCAGCATCTGTAGTTGATGATGAATGCATCACCTTTGCAGGTGCTTCATTTCCAGGGACAACATAGCCAAATGCCTGGGCTGCGGAGCCCAGAGGATCAAAAGGAGAACAAAATGAAGCAGCAGTTGGTGAAGTCAAACCATTTGTACTATAAGAAGAAGAGAAGGCAACCACGTCATCAACGGCCCTTTTAATGTCTGCTTCATGCCAAGCCCATGAGCTATCATCTGAACTTAGCGAAGGAGGCCGAGAAAAACCCGTCCCTGGATGATCAGAAGTATTCCAATACATCACACCACCGCCAAAGTACTCATTATAATCTAATCCAGAAACTGCATGCACTTCAAATTCGTCCTCAGAGATCCAGTGACTGTCACATTCAACACCCGCTTCCTGTGTTGTTGTCAGATCAGGCAAGTCCATGAAATCTCCAGAATGCTTTCTCTCATCATCAGTGGTCTTTGCATTAAATTGCACATTCTTAGGTGCAAAACCATGCTGAAAATTAGACTGCCGTGTTGAGATAAATCCAGGATCATAATTACAAGTCACTGATGGTCCAATTCCACAAACACTTCGAACCATTGGAGGCCAATCTAAACTCACAGGTTGGGACAAAATTTGGTTGCACCCACCTTCAATGGGGGGATTTCTGGCCTGATGCACCGTGGATACAAATGGCTGACGGATGTGGTTATGCCAATTGTGACCAACGTCTAGATGCAATCTATCAGTGGCAGGTGGGAGATGTGAACTAAAAGCGGAAAAATAAACAGGTGCTACACTAGGCCACTCATAAGAAAGGCATTCTACAGAGCTTTTTGGTACAGTATCATTGAATTTTTCATCTTCTTGATCCTGAATGAAAGCACATCCCTCCTTCACCTGGTGAGCCCCAATTGCGTTGTCAGGAAAAGCTGATTTTACTCCAGTTTTACATTCATGAAAAGGGTTCTGAAAGTTGATGCCTCCATTTCCAATAGCACTAAGGTTTGTAGTTTCTGGTATAGAAGGTTTCGATTGATTATCTATCCTACCATTCAAGAAGTGATGACACTCTGGACCTGTATAACCAACCGCATGATCTTCTTGAATGCTTTGAGCGCTAACACTTTCCCCAGCATGCTCATTATTAGAATTACAAGAGCGATTTTTTAATGCAAGGATGTTACTACAAGTTAAGTTATCTGTGGAAACATTCTGGATGGATGAATTATCCACGTCAATCTTTGCTGCCTCATCTGGAAAAATAATAGAGGAAGACGTTTCTGTGACCGATATTTTCGAATCTTTAACTTTAACTGGGTTGTTAATACCAGAAATTTTATTTTTACTTTTCTCTTTCTTACTCTTCCTTGTCGTAGTTCGTCCTTTTCCAGTAATCAGGTCTCGGGCATGTTCCTGTTGACTGGTTACCATTTCCGTTGCTGAGGATGATTTGTCTCTTCGAGTATTCATCCCATGATGTCTACTAGGCATCTTATTTGACTCCATTTTCTCATTATGAGCCAAGGCACCTTCAAGATCCTGAGATAAAATGTGAAACAATTGAGTAGATGTTCCTGATATACATAAACGAACGGAAAAGGACTTCTAGAAAGCAGAAAGTCTTCAATAAGAAGCAATACCTTGGGAGGTTTATCAAATGAAAGCTCATCCACAGCTGATTTTGGCAAGGGACTCTGCTTTTTCACACCACGCGTCCTCCCTTTTTTTCTACGGCCACATGCACTGGGCTTTTCCTTATATTTATTAGGTGAAGACATGAAATTGCCTTCTCCAAAAAGTTCAAGTTTTTTGCAGTCAAGAGAAACAACCATGAGACTTCCTCTCAGTTTTCTTAGAATAGAATCAGATATAGTACTGACAGAATCCAGAGTGCTGAAAAATATCTTCTCTGTGTCATATTCATTATGCCAACAAGATAATATCATAGTAGTAATATCCTGGAGCACAAACAAGCCATCAAAAACATCAACTATGGGAGTAGATTTCACAGAAAGAGAAGCCGGCGCAATGGCTAAGCCACGTTTGGCATCAGCTGAGCATGTCATGATCGTCCTTTGAAGTGATTCAGTATGGTTGAACCTTGATGATTGATCCTCTCCTGCACTGAAGAGCGATAGTCCATCTTCTAAGGCACTAGTTGCCTCCTTTAGAACCTCACGAGTCTGAAAACTTATAATGAGCAAAAGTCAAGCCAAGTACTACATGGAAAGGTTTCAAATGCCCAAAACAAGTAGCATTTTCTTTGAATCATACAAATTGTGCTTTGACAATTTTATAAAGTAATCTCTATAAACCCTAGGGCAATTAAAGTGAATTAAACTCGAGTATTTCTATTATCTTGACAGCCAAGGCAAGTGAATTGCAACCATGAAGCCAATATGACCAGGGAGCCAACAAAAGGTCAAGTGGTAATTGGCAATTAAGTGTTAGTGCTACAGCTTAATTAGGGCTCATATCACATATGTACTACTCTTGTCAAAAGGTAAACCACTTTTAGGAAAGATTGACATAGATTGCTTATTTGTTGGAAGCCATGACATGTTAGGAAATTCCTCCCATTGAACTTACATAGAAACATAATGTTTAACAAATCTTACATTTAGTGATTTCAGTGTCCTAAAAATTATTTATCTTTAAAGGGTTGCTTTTACTCAAGAAAAAGTAAAATAATGAAAAAAATTAAAAATGATAATGAAGACACAGCATATAAGGTGATACAAGTAGCAAACTTGAAAGATACACTTTCTCGTTCAGAGTCTGCGTTCATAAAGTAATGCATTTCTCCAGCTTCCAATAGTAAGTGCATTCTGCTAACAAGATAAATGTCATTATTTCAACCCTAAGTTATCATATGATACATTCACATCAGACGCATCTATCGGAACCATTTTCCTAGTTTTTTATTGTCATCAGCAATTGAATAAATTTTGTTAACCATATCTAAAATTATTAGTTTCATTATTAAATGTCCATAGAATTGTTATATGGCACTAATATGTACACTATAATCGCATTTAAGTAACAAGGTTCCGAGACAACACCAGGGCTTTTGCTGCTTTTCCTAAAGTTGTGGTCAAGACCTTCCTCCTCATTGCAGCATCCAAATTCCTCCACCAGTCCACACAACCCTTCTTCCTCCAATACACATTAACAGCCATGCCTGCCGCATTTACTTTTTCTTTCAACTTCACCCCTCGTTTTTTTCCGTTATTGCAGTTAAGCCATGCCAGTCTTAATGCCACCTCTAACCTATTTACTACAAAAGCTTCAATGCTATAATAACCCTTGGCTTTTAACCAATCAAATTCAACCCAATCAGCTCCCAATATACTCTCTTCGCCTCTCAGAAAACCCCCATTCGATACTTTATCCATTGTATCAACAAACCGATCCACATTTCCAACAAAATCTTCACTTACTATAACGGAATCGAGAAAATTTACAGAACAAGAACAGTCCTCGATTTTTTCTCCTTCTCGTGAGTTAAACAACCGAACGGACTCGAAAACCCACCGTTCCGATTCGTTCGATTCAGCAACCCGAGACAAAAGTCCAGAAGACTTCTTGTAACAGAGGCCAGGCAGATAGGGCGGATCACGAGAGGGGAGGTCAGGGAGAATGATGAAAAAGCCGTGACCTTTCGTGTGGAGCTTACCGAGCATTTGAATAAGAAGTCGAGTGAATTTCGAATCGACGATTGACAAGTGAGCTTGGCGCTGATTGACACTGAGAGACGAGAACCATTTCAAAATCGAAGATCGCGGATTAGGGTTAGGATTTGGGTTTTGGGAAAGTGAATGTGAGTGATAGAGAGAGATGTGAGAGGTGAGCGCATCGACAAGCTGGTTCTGAAGCATGAAAGAATTTGTGTTTTTGAGAGATCTGGGAGATAAATTAGGGTTTCGTTTGGACATTTTCCCTTTTTCTTCGTAACTTTGGAATTTGAATCTTCAAAGATTGCAGAGGAAAGAAGGAAGCGTGAGTAGAAATAGGAAAGATGAAGAAAATAGCGGGTAATATAAAACGGGTACTTTAGATTTTTGTCCTCTCCGGTGGCGTGGTTGCAGTTATCTCTGAGTCACACTCACGCAATCACGTGTCAGCTCGATTTTGTTACCGTTGGACACCACTGGGGCAGAAATGTCTCTCTGCCGCCTCAATATTTACTTTACTTTTGCGCTTCAAGATTTACCGCCTCAAAATTCACATCAGTAGAGGTGAGATATAACGCCTTAGGATTTGCTTTCTTTTTTTTCGTTAATGAATATTAAAAATATAATTATAATAATATAAAGATGAAAAAGTATTACATCGATATCCTCACATAAAAGAATAATTTTATATTTACAATATCTTCCATGATTTTTACAGTATAAGTTAGACATATTTTCATTGCAATTATAAAATAAATAAAATAGATTTTAAAATAATTACTCGACCAATAGAAAACCAATAACAACGTGATATTTCAAATTATATGATTTATGTTGTAGGAAGTGGTTGTAATATGGAAGTATTCATCATAAAAGGCAGTTCCACCATGAAAGCTTTAAATTGTATAAAATCTCTCGTTTATCCATCTTGCAGCTATTAAAATAAACTGTCAATCGCCTAACCCAACAAGGAAAATAACAAAATGCATCCCTTTAACAAACTTAAGCTATAAAATTCGATATTCTCGTCAGCCTCATATGAGAATATAGATGACAATATAGATACTCGCATATTGCAATTTGCAGACAAACAGCATTGTACTCCACTCCGACTTTATTCTCTCAATTAGGCATCATGAAAACTTTGAACCACGATAATCTTTTCTCTCACCCGTATATGACGACTGCCAGATGTTTCTCCCACCAATGCTGGCGTTGGACCACACTCCCCACAATTCTGTAGATTGTCACCACTCCAGTTCCTCTGGGAAAAAATCCATGTCCCTCGGTGCACCCTTTCTGAGGTTCTCTTGCAAATCAATATTCTTGGGCAGCACAATTTCGGTTCCCTGGCCTGACATGGAAAAATATCTCTCCAGCAATATCTGTAATCAAATTGAAAAGAAAAAAGAGAGGCAATATTATCTTTATTGGAATTGCAACAGAAATCTGCATTCTAAGGGGACCAAACATAATAAAAATTGAGTGCACACCACAGCAGCATAGGCATCCGTTCTTGTTTGCCGGGCAGACTTGCTGAGACCCCTGAAAGAGGATCAAGTAAATTATATCCCGGTAATAAGCTCCATTTTGCATCCAACAGAACTTAAATCAGTCCTTAACATTTGACACAGCCTTTCTTTATTGACTCATTAGAGCCAAATATGCATTGGTACTAATAGTAAATTAGTGATGGCCCCATAGTACAGTCATGAACACACGTTTTCACAGAACACGAATATATAACAATATTACTCTAAGATACCATTAATTACTCAAGCTGTTTGTAGACAAAAGCCAATTTGGCATATCATCACAAAAATGATCACCTTTTCAATCTTATTTAAGGAAATCCAATAAAGAAAATGGCTTCTGAGAAAATAATTACATATTAATCATAAGGTCTGTTGCCTCTGCAGATGTCCCATGCTCGTCCTGAAGGTATACTCTCCAACCCCTAAATACAGAAGCTCACATTACGATTGACTATCTTAAAGCAAGAAGTGCAAGCACTAGTTGACGGAAAATGCAGCGCGTCATACAATGCAAAAACGTCTCAAATCCTCACAAACTGAGTAACTCCAATTCAACAAGGCTAAAATAGTAAACTGTAAAACCATTACCCATCTACAAGTAGAGTCTTTGTAAACAGAGGGAAAAAAAAATGATGAGCAACTAGAAAGCAGCGTAAATAAAGCAAAATATGGAATTTTGACCTCTCTGCAGCTTGAACAGCAAGTCTTCCAGCAACACTACGAACTTTGTTGGACTGAGGGGTTTCCCTTCCATCGCAGGATTTAGGAAGCCCAATTATAAATTCATCAGCTTCCTACACTTTCTCCATCATTGTCATAAAAAATATATTTGAAAAGCAAAATTTTGAAATTGAGGCTCACTAAATACAAAGTTTACCTCCTGTTGTGCAATCTCAAGAAGCCGCAACTCAAGCTTCTGTCCTCTCAACTTCAAAACCTAGAAAAAAAAAAAAACTAAATTAACTCAGAAAACGAGTGAAATTTAAAAGCATCTATGATTTGCCTTTTGTGTCTAATTACAGTTAGAGGACGTATAGAGAAGCCTTTGCTAAGGGCCAGGCCAGTGCGAGAGAATCCCAGGTCTACCCCGAGGCTGAACCCTCCTCTCCATTGCGGGTCCCTCTTCCGCCGACGAACATTCGGGAGAAATTCTTCTATGGCCGATACTGCCCTTATTCTTGCTCTATAATTACGAGTTCCTTTCAAGAATAGTTTTAGAGAAGTAGGGCCATTAATGAACTTGGGATGGGAATAAGTCATCGGAGAGAGATCAACCGGTACATTAAGGAATGGTTGTAATTGCATTGAACACATCTGAGAGACACAGAAAGTAAGGGAGCTCTAGACTCCAAATTTCGATAGCTGATAGCTAAGCCTAACTAATTTGCCACAAAGCGCGCCGTTTCCTGGCTTTTGCAAAACGCACAGTTATAGTCACTCCTCTTATGTCTCACGAGTCATGCCATGCCCATCTGTAAAATGGGGTGTCGTCCATAGTCGTTCAATAACCTCACTCAAGGTTATTCTTTTCTGGATCACGCTCCACTGAATTTATACAGAGTTTACACTATTAATATGCACTAAGAATGCATGTTAAGAGATTTGAGAACTATATAATACCTCTGAAATTGTATAAAATGATTAAAATTTATCGCAAAATTAATTTATTAATTAAAAATCATTGGATACAATATTATAATTATTTTTATAATTTAACTATTACATCGTTAAAAATATATATATATACGACCTTTAAATATTAGCATGTAACTTTAAAACAAATGTTAAAATTACCCAAAATTCTATTTAGATATTTTCACATCAAAAATTCCGGAAAGAACAGATTAAAATTTATGGTTTGGGGAAGCAAAACGAAAGATTTGAGGAATCTGTACTGAGCAATGGCAGAAGCATTAGATAACAATTGGGCAGTTGGAACACAAGTTGCATAAACACATTATTAGAAAGCTTAGGAAGGGGTGATAAGACAAAGCCTTGTATTTGTAAAACAAAGTGAATATCTTAGTCAGTTCGCTTCTTGTTCTTCTAAATCCTCATCAGGATCCTCTTCAATCTCCGACCCAGTATCCTCATCTTCCTTCTCCAACACTGAATCATTCAAATCCTTACCAGCTTGGTCCGACGACCCAACTTCACATTTTGATATTGGAGCAGCTATTTCTGATCCTGTTGCACAAACAACTTGTTCAGTATTTACAACTGGTTTCTCTGATTGTGATGTGATCAGGTTGTCCCTCAAAAGACTTGTATTCTTCTCTTCAGATTCATTCTCTGATTTAGTGTCAATACTCACAACTACTGGAGCTTCAGACTCTGTTGTAATAGATTGCTGCTGACCTTCGCCTTCTGCAGTAACTTTATCTTTACTCCCCGCTTGTGATATTCCCAGGGACCCTTGATTCTGGGAGTTATGCTGATACTGTGTTTCCTGATTTGAACCCGGAGCCGGAGCCGGAGTTGGTGCTACTACAGCTGGTACTCCTGATACTTGTGCTGCCAGTAGCGCTGGTACCTGTGCAGCTAATAGCGCAGGTGCTTGGGTTTGAGAGAGTACATAGGTCAGCAACTGAGCCAGAACAACCTGAGGGTCACTCACACCTTGTTGGACTTGAGGAATAGCAGAAGAGGAGGCCGTGTTACAGTTCGGTGGGTAAAGTGCTTGAACCGCTGCCTCTCCGTATAAAGCCCGGTGACCATGAAACCTCTTAACATTCGCTAGGTGCTTTTTACCAGCCAAATGACTGTCAAAAACAACCTGCGACTCACACTTGACATTGCACAACTCACATATAAAAGGAATAACCTCTTTGGGTTTGGGAGGTTCAACATGTCGTCTGGGCCCTTCGTTAGTTCTCATATATTTACCGCCTCGGCCCCCTCTCATCTTACGCTTAAAACCACGCCCCCGACCATCAAATTGATCCCTCGACTTCCTTTGAGGTTCTGCTACCGAACCCACTGTGTGAACTTCAGGCTTGTCCACTGCATCTTTATGCAGCTCAGTGTCAATATTATTGTTATCAGTAAGAGCTTGGGAGGGTAAACTCTGCTGTAGGGGTTGTTTTTCCTCAGGTTTCTCAATTTTCTCAGGCTGACCTTCCAATTGGCTTCCAGAATTTGAAATTTGAACATTCTGCTGTCCAGTTATGAGTTTATTATTGAGATTCCGTAACTCCACATTTACTTGTAGATTTTTTTTATGTCGCTTTCCATTCTTATGCTGCTCTAAGATTTCTGGCGTGTTGCAGTCAACCCTACAAAGTTCACACCATGCCATACGTGGAGGTGGCCAGTTAGCAGCTGGCACTTGTGCTGGTACAGATGAAGGAGTCTGCCCAGCAACAGATGTTGAAGGCAAAGAATTTGATGCTGCACCATGCAGTGGTATGTGCCTACCACCACCCTGGCCACGACCCCTGCCATCTGGTCTAGGGCCATGGCCCCGAGCAGCCCCTCGAAAGGGTCTGCCACCCTTTCTACCACCACCCCTGTATGGAGATTGGCCAACCTGCAAAAACAGCATCGAAAGATAAAATGTAACATTTAATAATATAACTGAATGATATGATCAAGTTAAAAAAAACTTAAAAATAATGAGAAAAAATATAATGTGAACAAAGATGCAAAAAATAAATGCCAAGATATTACCAACATAAAATTACAAACGAAAAGTTCATGATCTAAGTGGTGTGGTGTGGGATACACAAAAACTGAATTACAAACACAAGTTCAAGGATACATATTTCATTTTCTAAAAAACAGACCAATAACATGAAACCATAAACAAATCTGGAGATGCTTTCTCAAGGCTTATCTCACCAACTAATTCTAAACAATTTCTTAAAAACCAAGCATGTTGCAAACACTGGGATCTTCACTGTCAACACTTTTCCGAGAAACAATTGAGTTTTTTTGTCTGCATCCTCCTTTTTATTGTGACAAAAGAAGTAGAAAGCTAATCTTAATAAAAACTTTTACAATGAGAGAAAGCCATGTTAATGACCACAAAAAAAGAGGACAGCCTTATACACCTGAAGCTCCAGCCATTGTTCAATGGACATCCCTTCAAAAGTCACAGTTTCTTAAAAAGTAAAATTTATCTATCAGAGACCTCTATGACTAAATGTCAATATGTCCATTCACAAAATTTGTTGGCACCATCGTAGAAAGCGATCCTCAATACTCAAAATTTAAGGCCTTAAATAATAGGCTAGATGCACACCTAAGTCCAAAACAAATAACAAAAAATCTTGTTTAAAACAGAATTCTAGTTAGGAAATATTTACAGCATCCTTAACTATATGGTACACCACAAGATACCTCTAAAAAACAAGAGTTGTGTATAAGAAAAGTAAAAAAGTTGGCTCAACAACGATTTAAAAAATAGTGGCAAGGAAAACTAAATTATGGCATCATACCCAGCAATGTGAGTCAACAGAAATGTCAAGAAGCAGAAATTAGGAAAGAATGATCTCAATTGAAATCATTAATCTTAAAATAACATCCTGAAGGATGCCAACATGCCCACAGGAGCTCTAAAGCAACCAGTAAAGATCCATTCATATGCATCTTGAATGCGCATAGAACCTTTATAGCCACAATTGCTGCAAAAATGAATCTGGTCACTATAGGGGTTGTGGCCAAGTTAGCAATTACAGTCACTTGATCTGGAAAAGCACATCTTGAAAGGATGCCAACATGCCCACGAAGCTCTAAAGTAACCAGCAAAGATCCATCACTATATATCTATAATGTGGACCAAAATCTGTAGCCACAATTGCTGTCTAAACTACATCTGGTCGCTCTAGGGGTTTGTGGCCAAGTCAGCAGAGCTCTCTTCTTATCTTTTATTAGCAATTGGATTTGAGGGCCAAGAAATCAATACCTATCAGCTCTGCTGTTCCGATGATATTTCCATATACGCCTGAGGAAGCACAGCAAAATATCTACTCCAACATAATATTGAGTCAAATATCAAGTTAACCAACTGAAAAATCTTCAACCCGGCACAAAGTTTGAGACCAAGAAAAATAAGGTAAATCAGGGACTAAAGAAGCTAAGCCTTGCCAATCTGAGAAACAAGCTTTTAAGCTCCTCTTGTTTTAAGACCTACATATTAAGATTGACTTGAGCACGAGCCCATTAAAGAGTCTTGTTTAAGCTATACCTCAACTGCGCTCAGCTCAGCTCCTCCAATAACAAGTCTAGTAAGCTGCAGAGCAATCACTTCTCTTTTTTATAACAGTCAAATGTATCATCGCTCACCTTTTATGGCCTTCATATGAATCATTAATAACAACATAAAATGTTATAAACTTCGAAATTTCCATGCACAGATGCTAAAGCAGTTCATTAAAGTGGCAACATCCTCGTACATAAATTTGCAACAAAATTATGTACAAAGATGTCGCCACTTTAATGAACAGCAATGTGAATCAACAATTTACAAATGAACTTAAAAGAATAAAAAATACAGAAGCATATTGTGGACAATCCTGATCCACACGGTACATAGATATTCTGAAAAACTAACAATAACCTTAATACAATCCTCTTGGGAATGAAAGATCAAAAGCTATTCTTTTATGCCTATGAAATTACACCATACGTATATGCATAATTTCATATAAACCCTCAGAAAAAGCTACACTACTCTCTGGCCATAACTAAACAATCAACAGCTGCAAGACAAATTAATCTTAAATAAATAAATAACACCCAATATTTCAAAAAATTTCACTAGGAAATCATAGAGGCGAAATATGGGTCAAGAAAATCGAAATAATTTGGGTCCATAAGCATTATCTGTGCACACCATTTGATATCAAACTAGTCCCAAAAGCGAGCAAAAATTCAATCCCTAACTCAAAATATATAAATACATCAATTTTCTTGCTTGCAAAATTATTTTTCAATTACCCGGGGGTGGTTGGTGGTCCTCTGCGCCGCATCGGTATTCCCCGCGAACTGCAATTGATTATCAACAACTGCATGCGAATAATACATGTTCTGCAAATGGGTGGGGTCGGGTGGGATCGGAACCCCGGGAGGGTGAATCGAGGTGGGTTCTTGATGAAATTGTTGAGGATAAGAAGTAGTATTGTAATCTTGAGAAGTGTAATATTGGTATTGATTTTGTTGGTGTGGTTGATTGTAGGCATAATAAGCTTGCATTTGAGATGGGTCATAGGCTTCAGCTGCTGCTTGTGGTTGATATTGCTGGTAAAACTGTTGAAACTTTTGGTGTTCCATGGCCGTTTTTGTATTAACTTTTTTATTTTCTTCACTTGTTCATGCCTCCGTGCTTCCCATGCCTGTTGTGGAAGAAAGAGGGAGAAGCTGAGATACACAACATTGAATGGAATGGAATTCTACTTATTAAGCGCCTCCCTTTAACTTACCGCGCATCCTAAGGAGCATTCCCGGCCTTGGCCCTTTAAGCTTCTCTGTTGTTGTTTTTTGGGCCGATATTTTGGGCTGGCTGCTTTATGGGTAGTTTTAATTGAATTCCTAGTCTTTCTATTTCTAATAAATTCAGAGTACAATTACAAAGCAAAAATTTAGTTTCATTTTTCATTTTTGTAAAACAAGTAGCATCAAAACGTCCTATTTTTGCCAGAGGGTAAGGCGTGGCAAGGTTGAAAACGGCTGACAAACTGATAGAAAACCAATCTATGACTTATAAGATGCTAAGATCAGTACCTCAAGCTAGTATATTCAAAGACCGAAACAAGCCAGAGTAGAGAATAACTTTTAATAAATTGGAGATGATGCAGCTCCTATAAAATTAATTAAAAAAAAATGAAGGCACTCGCACGAAGAATAAAAGATAAAATAATGTAATTTGCTCTTTTCCATGTAACAATTTGATCGTAAGAATGAGAGTGAATAGGGAATAATGAACAAAAAACCCAACCAGCTCCTTTTAGTCAAATTCTGGACAACCATTTAATGCGATTAAATCTACCCTTTTTTGAGTAAGCTATTTGAGTTTGAATATATATACAAAAAGAATTGATCCTTCTGTATATCTCATGACTATACATCAAACCAACTATGCATCACATTCCCATTTTCACTCTATAAACATCAGGGTATGGCAAAACCGGTCAGTCAAATTCTTCATGCGACAGTGGCATATGTACAAATCTCTAACATATTGAAGGGGTTCCACCAAAAACTGGAAGCTCCCATCAGTGCCATCCCTATCTCCTAACCTTGCATTAAATCAGGTCATGTGATCGGTACCATTGTATTGTCAAGAAGCAAAACTGTAGATTTACAACTGTTCGTGGAGACTTATAGTTTGACTTCATGAAAAGCATCCCCAACATTACCACCCTTCAAAATTTGGTTTGGCGAGGGTTCAGAATAAGTTGATGTAGGTGCATCTAGTGCTTCCCCATGAGGTTTCCCGGCAACACTAAGACTTCCACTCCATGATGCTGTTCGCCGGGATTGAGTGGGAAGTGAATTATTGCCATCTGCCATCACTCCTGTTCTTTTGTATACAATATTGTCCATACTAGGAAACCGTTGCATGGTCATTGCTGGTGTTGGTGGAGGCAAGATTGATTCCTTAAAAGATGTTGGTGGAGGTGAGATTGATTCTGTAAAAGATGGTGTTGGAGGTGATATTGATTCTGTAAAAGATCTTGGTGAAGGTGAGATTGATTCCTTAAAAGATCTTGGTGAAGGTGAGATTGATTCCTTAAAAGATGTTGGGGAATTTTCATTGGTCACAGTTACTTCCTGAATGGTCTCCACAGTTGTTTGAATCGTCTCTTCACCAGAGCCAACTGGGGTTGGTATGAAAAACTTGGGATTGGAAGCACCCCCAGATTTAGGAAGAGGAGGAGAAGAATGGAATAAATTAGCCGGGCTCCCACTGCCTTTGTTGAAAGTGTCAACATATCTGAGAAATAGTTCCACATATTTTACAATATCAGCGAGTACAAAGAATTAAATAAATACCATATACACATAAAAACAAATAAATTCAAATGCAGTTTCAAGCTGCGCATTATATGAATGATAGTATACCTTGAGCGAACACCCAACCGTCCTCGAGCAGAAAACTGATTTGAATTGGGTGGAATGGGTGGGATTCCTGAAATCCTATCATACGTAATTGGGCTTTGAGTCGCTGGCCCAAGACTCGTGTGCAAGCTTTCAATTTTAGGTGAATTATTTACCTTGTTATCAGGCATTCCAGAAAAAGTTGGTGGTGGTGCTAAAGCCGGTTCCTCAGCAGGAGGTTCAGCTCCTTCCTCAACCCATCTTTTAAGCTTTTCGTCATAATAGAATTTATTCTTCTCACCCAATTTCGCCTTAACAAACAACATAGCATGCAACAAATAGTCAAGCTGAGCTAAGAATATAATCCACTTGTAGAAAGTGCCTTCAAAAAAATAGTTAAACTGCAGAAATACCTGTCTGTCTGGACGAGATCTTAAAACCAACCCCACAGTCTTCTGGAACAGCTGTGAGCCAAAACGCCCAAAACGAGATGACCCGCCAGAGACTGATACCCTTTCTTTTGTATCAGAGATGTTTGATTTCTTGGAAGAATCAACCTGATTGAATTCAAAGAATTAGATATATGATCCACGGAGAGGAGTCTTGTTTCAACTTTCAAGTCTTACTAGCGGTTCCAGAAAAATAAAATAATACAAAAGAATCAGATATTAGATCTCTTCCCCTATCCCCTTCCAAATAGGTTTTGCTCATCAAAATGGCGAGTTATCAGTTCTCTTAGTCCGAAAACATTTATATGCCCTTCATTTACACAATCTATAACAAAGAGTACTAAATAACAATCAACTGAGCATTTGGCATTCACCCCATATTGTAAGAGCTAAGGCTCTCACCTTTCCAGTTCATAATGAGGTAAATGTTAGTTAGTAGAGTCCGAAACAACAGAATGTCCAATTCCCGATGAAAATTAGTAAAAATGGTCATGTGGCAGATTCACCATGACTGGCAGAATCCTTGCAGAAAAAGATGGTAAGCCCATGACAGGTTGGTATAGGGATAGGCTCTCATACTCCTAAAGTGTCTCAGACTTGGACCGAATGAATATATTGCTTGTTGAGTGGTGGAATCATACTTCTTTTTCTAGGGAAAATGTGGAACAGTTCAGTAACCAAATGAAACTTTTCAAGCATTGACAATATCAATGCAGTAAGAACTTTGTAATGGTCATTCCTAGTTCAAAATATCTCAAACAAACCATCAACTTATCCAGCAGAATGGCTTCGCTCTAGCAAAAAATGCCAACAAACTTCATTCTTTAGGCCAAAAATAGAAAGAGTGTCTAGACTTCTGCTTAGGCACAGATTTTTCGACTACCTAGTTACTGACCCCATGTTGTAGTGTAGATATACCATATTTGTTTGTTCCCACAACCAAGTATTTGTAAGGCCTGCCTCAACCTTACTCCCTTGTAAAAAGTCTACCTTAGTAGAAGATTCATGATGATTCTAAACTGCTTTTCTTGATCAGGGTCAAAGGATGGGAAAACTTATATATAGCAATCAAGCATTGAAACAGTTGTAGAAATACCATGTGGTTAATAGAAAGGGAACATAAATCTTTACCTTACCATGGCTTCTACCAAATTCAGGTTCTGAAATACTTCTGTTAGGCACATTAAGCAAATTGGTCTCACCAGTCCATTCACTTATGGGTTCCACTGACGCAGAAGGCATTAAAGTAGACATGGCCATTGATGAATGACTATTAGATACTTGCTGACCTCCTGGTTGTTCAGCAAATTCATTGTATAGAACAGCATCGTGTGATTTTGAAGGAATAGATGGAGGAGGTACACTCCCAACAACACGATTAGCAGTACTATCAAAGAAGGTGCGTAATTTACCAACCAGTTTTGTAGGAGCCAGATTTGTTGTGTAACCACCCTGTACATAAAGTTGTCTTAATCAGAAATAAAAAGCATATAGCTCGATGATAAAATTATCAAAATGTTAGAGAGATACCTGCTGGTGGGTTCTTAACCGCTCCTCAAGAGACAACACTAATTGTTTCCATGTATCCACTTCTGGTGTTCGACCTGTTTTCAGAGACTTCAAAATTGCTTGACAGTATCTGAGCCAACATGTCACATCACAAAGACAAAGACAAATCAGCAAAAACTGTCTCTTTAACAAGTGTATATCTACTACATCATACTTACTTCAATGAATCAGAAACTTTTCCAACTTCAGCCAGCATGTGGGCATAAATAAGCTTATATGGCTGAAAAGGTAGGAGGAGAAATTGAGCATTTCCAAGCACTTTTGCGTATTCATATAACTCTGTCCTCTGCCCAGATATTCAGAAGGCTAAGCTAGTTGAGTTGTAGTTATTACAAATATAGAAGATCGAAAGCTAGCAAATGCAACATCTCACAACAAACAAATAAGTGACAGAAGACATGAATTAATCCATGACTGCCACAAATGCAGCTGATTTCAAGAAATGAAACTTATAAATATAAATTACTACCTACATGCCAAGAGGCCAAGACTGAATATCAAGATTAACAAGCAGCAAGTAATAAAAGCAAAGCAAGTACAAAAATCAAATTCTACAATTTTAACCATCTTATAAGTTAATATGAGAAAGGTGGATGATGATTAAACACCTGAATGGCCTCAGGACTAGCATATGTTCGTGGGAATTTCCAATGATCTGCACCAATAAGACAAAGTCTTGAACCGTCTGAATAAGCTTCGAAGTTGGATTCTGCCACTAAATAACATATATGTGCGGCAGTAACCTGGGCAATTACATTCTGGTAAGGATAATATTAGGAGACATAAACATCTTTCACAAGAGAACTAAAAGAGCTACATGCAACCTACCTCACCCCGCTCCTTCCATAAGCAATCACCAAGATGAATAATAACAAGCTCATCACCTTTCGTTCTGTTGGCAGTGATGATAGCCAGGTTCTCTTCCCATTTATCCAACATACAATTAGGCCCAATCTGTAGTTAAAAACAATTAATAATACACATGGAACAAGCTAATGCAAATCTATTTCAAAAGGATTCAAGAACATTCAAATTACAAGTAGGAATATGAAGGACTTGTTCTTTTCAGCACCTGATCATTCAGCAAAATGTTTTAGGGGAAAATTAAAGGGTATGTTTGTTTATGAATTTTGTATTTCTGTTTTCAAAAATTAAGTAAAAATATGTGGTTTGTTTTGAATTTTGAAAATGATTTATAGTTGATATTGATTTGAAATACATCGGTAAATGAGCGTTTCTAGAAAATGTTTTCTAGTAACGAAACAAACAAAGCCTAACAACTCTGACTCTATAACAAAAGTAATAAGCTTAATCTGCACGTCATGCCATAAAAACTAATTCTCTTCTCAGCATTCTCATATGTAAAACAGATATGCACCAACCCGATAGATTATATCATCTAAAGGGTAACAAAATAGCATCAATTTCCAGGCACTAGGATGTGGATGACAGCAAGTCATAAGTAACTCTTGTCCATTGCCAAACCTGACATAATAGGAAACTCACCAAGAAAATAAATAAAAGATCACTCTAATGCAACAAAGACTAAAAGCATAGGTTCTCAAACTAATAACCTGTACAGACTGTTGAAATGTATCTACAGAATCTGGGATAACACTAGTAGTTTTGCCATAGGAAAACACATCTGCAGGCTGCCCTGCAATTAGAAGGCACAATGTCCGCAACGGTGACCCTGCTACTAACTGCTTAAGTGCCATTTGCTTCACAGTATCACCATAAAACTGCATTCATTTATAAAAGAGACAAACAGATACCAGCACCAAGCAGAAATCAAGTCAAACATCTCTTACAAATGAACACATAATAAAATAAGGATCAACCATGAACCATCCCTTGCACGAGTTGGAGACTGCTAAAAGATGTAAAATGTGATGGAAAGTACCTGATCACCAAGTTGAGATGCAAGAACAAGTGCTGGTCCCCACAATTGACCTTCTTGTGCACATTGTAGAGCTTCTCTTTTCCGACCAGATACAAGAAGCTTCTGTACCTCAAGAGCAGTTGCCTAAACCAATGATAATTGTCTATTACAGAGAGTATCATGAAATAGTAGAAGAAAAGTGTACAACATAAGAGTCTATTATACGAAATCAGAATGGGGAGACAAGAAATACCTGAATTTGTGTTTCAGCAGGCAAGCTCTGCAAGCAGTATGTCAGGCCATCAAAGTTGTTAAATTGCACACTATTGTTTTCTGCAGACCCAAATAGCTTAGCAACAGCTGACTCTGGGCAATCACTTTCCTAAGAGATAAAAAGAGAGGCAAAAAAGTAAGAAATCAAATCTCACTAATGACACCATGAGAAAACTGCTGCAATTGAGTTATGAACCTATCCTATATGCATATCAACTATTGAAGCATTGAGGCTGAAACAGAAGTCTTTAATCTTAACATATATACAGTAAGCCATAGAATCAATAACAAAGATTGGATTGTTATGAAGAATTATCAGATTTCTAAACTGAATCAGACAATATGTGAAAACATTGTAGGCATAACTGCAGTGCAGTAGACAGGTAATGAGCACATTATCATGGATGGTAGATACACTTAAGGCTTTCAAAAAATAACAAAAACAAGGGATGTACCCAAAAACAATCATTGGAAACGGAAAAAATACAGAACATTGGGAAGTAACTGACCTCCAATGATGGGTCCGTGCCAAAGGGAGATCGAAGCTTCCCATAATGCTGACATGTTATTTTTAGCAAAGAGAAAAGTAATCTCATAACTTTTCCATTTTTACTGTCAATATTTGAGTATTCATTGTTTGCAATCCTCTCATCAATCCACTTGTTCAACTCTTTATTTCCAACATTTCCACCAACCAGTGGACCAGGGAAGGATTGCTGGCACAATGTCCGGAAGTAGTCACAAGCACCCAATCCAAAGCCTGACGCAGCAGTCTTGTCCAAAACTTCCATCAAGTTGAGAACATTGACCACACCTCCAAATGAACCCTTCAGATCAAACAAACTTTAACTTGAGAACCATTATGGCGCCACAACAACAGTTAAAAGAAACATATATATCACTATATCATCAAGAAAACAAATACTATCTGGAAACTGACTCACAAAAGAGGATAAAACCTAACCTTCCTTCCATATGAGGAGTTTGTGTCAAAAGAACTACAACTTTTCAAGACCACAAGCTTTCCACCAAATCCGAAGGTAGCTAGAGCATGCGGAGGACGTCCAGCAGATGACCTACCCTCGCTGGCCACATAAGAAAAGTCACTGCCACTCTGGCGTTGCTTCTGTTGTGAAAAACTTACTGGTTTCTGACTATCAAAATAACCAGGTTTAAAATGCATCTGTTGGCTTGGCTGCATCTTGGTCTGGTTATGATGCTGAGAAAATTGTTGGGAGGGAATAAAGTTTTGAAATCCAGAAACCCCATTACTATTATCAAAACTCCAATTTGCTTGCTCAAATGGAGCAACTGTTTCAGAAGAACTGTACTCTATTTGTTGTTCTGCAGAATTGTTGACATGACCAATTGAACCAACTAAGTTGTCTAACTGCTTGTTATCAGTAAGACCAGTAGTCTTGCTTTCAGAAACATGCTGGCTTTGCCATGTGTTTGTATTTTTCTGGTTGTACTTGCTCACAGGTCCATCCCAATTCATAACATGGTCTTGAGTACCAAGACTTTGTGACCCATAACTTTCAGTAATGTTATTTTCAAGTTGTTGCTTGTAAGCTGAAGTTGTTTGCTGATTTTTAGCTGGAGCAGAAGACTCCAACAATCTCCATTCTTGTGCAATCATATCATAGTACCACCCAGGGTATTGGGGATCAAACACCATATGTGATGGATATTCAGTAGTCCCTGGTGAAATCTGACTCCAGTTGGATACACTAGCATGCGTATCTCCCTCAGCCACGCTTTGTACCATGTATTCAGACTGAGCTTCTTGCTGCAGATGATATTCACCTAGGTTTTGTTCCACAACACTAACAGATTTGGCATTCACATCAGAAATCTCTATAGCATCTGTATTTTCTGTTGTACTGAGATCTGTATTGTATCCATCCAACTGAAGCCATTGCCCAGTGTTTGGGTCATACCTCCATCCCGGATAAAGATTTTGCCAGTTCTGACCACTATTCCAATCCTGCCCTTCTATATTCTGTTCTGAACTGTGCTCATGAGTTTGAATGTCAAAGTTTTGCCCATAACCAGAGGAACCTAAATCAGCACCTGAATTTACCAAAACACCAGCATTACTATTGAGTTGAGCCCCTGAACCATCCGTGTTCCCCAGATTAAAAAATGGATCTCCAGAATCATCTCCAAAGCCCTTGAAGAAATCCGAGTATGATTGCAATCCACCATCACCATCAGCATTCAGCTCAGAGTTAAATGAACTCCAGTTAACCTCTTTCACATCTGCTCCTGTATCTACACTACTCTTATCCAATGCAACATCACTAGATGCACCTTCCTCAGCTAAGGCTACTTCACTGGAGTCGTCTACATTACTGGTTATCACGTCATTACTGTCTTTAACCACCAAAGTCTCCTCATTATTGTCTAATGATGCCAAAACAACACCATCTTCATCAACCTCTGAGTCTTCCACACTAAAATTAAAATCGCCACCCAGGTCAACTCTCCTAACTTCACCAGGTGCTGCTTTTTCCTTATTTGAATCATCAGCTTTTACAAGACTAGTAGCAGATCCAGTACAAGCAATTCCATCATCATCATCATTAACTAACTTATCAAAAAAATCCTCGTCCGTCTGATCCTCCACCTCAAATAGAGGAGACGCCATCTCTGCAAAGAAAAAACAAAAACCCTAGCCTCTCCTATCAACATCATTACAACACAATTCAATCAAACTCAATTCAAAAATCCTTCATACATCAACACAGTTCACTTCATTACATTACAGAGCTAGAGCTAAAAAAAAACAACAAATGACACGAAATTAGGGTTTATCAAAATCATTCACGAAAACAACGACTAACACAAGCATGATCTTCGATTTGAATATAACAATATTTGCTACACTAATTAATTCGACAAAGAAAAAAAAATGACTTGAATTCTAAACCATTAAAATTCAAAATTGGAGAATATTAAATAAATTTATGAAATCTACTCACAGGAGAAGCTTATGATAACAGAACCGACACCAGAAAGAGTAGAGTTGAGTGACAGAGAAGAGAGCCAGAGCAAGAGCAAGAGAGACAAAAATTGGATTCGGCGAAACGGGCGACAGATCACCGCGCACAAAATAGACGGAAAGATAAATTTATGGGCAACGCTGACATGTAAAGTTAGTTGGGTGAAGACTTTGTTTAGGGGCACGTGATATGGATGGACACAAACATAATATTCAAGAACCATATCTTTTCCTTTTGGTGCAATAGAAACGTTGTCGTGTTGTGCCTGTTTTTTAAAATCAAAATATTTGGATAGGGCTATTTAAATATTTAAAAATCATTTTGATTAGTCCTTTGATTACATTCAAGTATTTTTGTATAATATTAATACAGTGAAAAATATTTCAAAATCATTTTTATTAGTTGTTTGATTACATTTTAAGTATTTTGTATGATATCAATATAGGGATATCTTTGTATAATATTTATGAATTAAATCTTTTATTTAAATTATTTACACAAATCATAGTTATCTATTTATTATAATTTAATATTTGTAGAGTTTTTAAGTTAATATTCCTCCATTGTAATGAAGAAGTGTTACGAATTTGTAAAAATAAATAAATTATAATGACTTATTCACACAAATTTTTAACATAATATCTTAATGTAAAGTTTTAGCATTTCATCTCATAAAATATAACGGTTGAGATTTTAAGTCAAAAAAAATTAATTTAATTATGTTAACTTATAGATCAGATATCTTAATTAAAAGATTATGCGAGTGGATAACTAAAAGTCATATATTTTTTAAGTGTACTTAAAAGCTCTATATCATTTTTACCAAGGAGGCCGTAAGCCAATCCAAACCCAAACTCCTGACTAAGTCCCACTGGGCCCTGATTGCCGACTCATTCTTAAATTGTGTGGCCAATGTCTGAGAATCTATGCCAATTGGGCTAACCAAATTCAAGGATGCACAACTTCATGGCCCATTTAATTAATCACTTTAATATTTATAATATAAAAAACTAGGATAATAATAGTACAATTCCAATTAAATTCTACAATACAACTTACACAATATGGTATAACACGAATTTATTAAATGAGTAAAAATACAAAATAAATTATAGTTGGACTCATTCATCCAATCTCTTAATGTTTTATCCAGTTGTACAAGTTGATTATATATCTATAATTATTGTAATAATAGTAACAATAATACGGAATATGAGTTAAATTTTATGTATAGTTGGTTATGTCATATCTGGTTGTATTTTATCAAATTTATATGAGTTAAATTGTACTATTCGGTTGTATGGTATTTTGTTACTCTATTTTATATAACTTGGTTATATGAATAGTATTAGACTATCAAAATATCTTTAAATTTACTTTTCATTTTTACTTCTCCTATGTCTTTGTATCGGGTGCGTAAAATAGAAGGTATAACATCATAAGTTTGGCACAGTGGTAAAATCATTTATCCATGTGATAAGAAAATTACTTCGAAAATAAATAAACTATCAACTTTAATTATTGAATTGGGATGATGAATGACGAAGGATTAATGTAAAAAAAATTAAGTTAAATTTTTAAGTTCCAATAACTGGATTAACAATAAGATTATGAATCATAGTAAAAACCATTGTTTTTTACCCCTTGTTTATTTTCACAAGTTGTACATAGGATGTGATGAATAATACATTAATTGAAGTAATTTAGTTGGGCAGTCTATTGTATGTTTGACAAGAGATGACCCATCAACTTGTTAATGATGCCTAACAAGTAGAATTGGCAATAAATGACTTTGTGGGACGGAGTGTGGATGAATTGAAAAAAAAAAAAAAAAAAAAAAAATCAGTGGCTCTAGCAAGTCAATGCCCACCCATCGGATTCACCTGGAGACACGAAAATGAAAATTGTTTTTAAGTAATTTCACGTTTCTTTGATTAAGTAAACTAAAAAAAAAAAAAGTCGCTTTGATCAACGATCGTTATTCATGCAAGTTGCATGGTTTAGTCAGGTCAAAGAACTGTGAGCAAACTTTAAAGGATATATATTTATTGAATTAAAATAAAATAATGACAAAAATTTAAGGGACATGATGAAGAATGTCAACCAAAAATATCATAATTTTAATTTGATTCGTATGTGCATTAAGGTTTACATTTTTTCTTCGAATCATACGATTATGTAGAAGTAGAGTTGTTGACTACGTAACTGGCATTTCTTTAACGTTAGTGTACGGAATGTTAGTCCCACAAATATATCACAGACGAAATGTCGTTTACCGATGGATGCCATGTCTCTTACTTAATATATACTAATACGACATTGCGCATGTCTTACCCATTACAAGTTACAACGTAATGTCGATCATTTATTACTCTCATACATTCTATTTTCGACACATTACAGATTCAATATCGTTGTTTTGAAAGTTCCTACTGATCAACTATAAATACTAATAATAATAATAATAACAAAGTAAGATCTTCATCAACAGAGGACATCCATACACAGCTGCCAGTTGAAGCATGAAAAGGGTTAAGTTGGTAGCCTAATCTTAAAGTTCATAACCCATTGCGTGAAGGTCATCAAATCTCAAGACTGAATTTATTGTATGTAAAAAGTCATATTTTCATGTGAGACTAACACAAGGAAGAAACTGAGTAAGCTATGATCGATTATTCGAATTTTCTTTTTCAAACGTATAGAATCTGATTAATTAATTAACCAATTTTATGCAACCATTAATTAGCCATGCATGCAGTCAAGGAACGGTTAGACACTTGGACTGGTACTCTCTCGTTGCCGTATTGCAGTTGAACAAATCTTTGCTTGACCAGCCATGACCATGAGCCATCGCCAAATTAATATATACTGGTTGTGGCTTTGACTGGTAGTTTCGTTAATTAAATTTAGCCTTTATAATCATTTTATGTATAATTTGCCAGACTTTGACAAGCTAACTGAGACAGAATGTAACATCTCATGCATTTCCTTGAGTTGTTGATGAATGGAATCCAAAGCATTTTCATGTYTGGATACAGTGTCGGAAAGTTGTGATAGAYGAGTCCCTTCTGCTATGCTCTGATACCAATGTAAAATGATTAATTTGTYATACGAGCGTTGGGTCCCTATGAACCTGATAYCATGTTAAGCTTGTCAATTTCTTAAAAGTTTAAGTTTATAAGTGTGAACTTAACTTGAATATTTAAGCCTCTAATAATTATATCAATAAAATGAAATGTTATCCCATCAAGCTTAGCCACTATAAGAACAAAAGGAAGATGCAACTACGCAAGATTACCTCTAGGTATATATATGCTTAAAGCGAGAGTCGCCTTGCGATGGATTTAGTGTCTTCTTTCTTTTATATAATTAAAAAAAGGAAGTCAAATGTTCGGTCGATCGATTTTTAAAAGAGGACCGATGGCTGCGGCTAATATAAATAAAACAAATAAAAAAGCCAACGTTTAACGTTGAAAAAATAAATCAAAGGTTGTTGGACAACAGAATGTAGAAGAGAAGATGATTAATTAAATTTTTGGGTCATTTTCTTGAGAGATATTTTACTTGAACGTTATTTTATATTCAAGAAGAAGCTCAATTATCAAGACAAATATCTTCAAATATACACGTAAGTTACAGTGATGTGCTTCAGTTATAATTTGAGTTGCATTCAACTATATATAACGCCATGATATTTCTTCAAATTCTGGAAAAGCTGGCTTAGAAATTTTTAAAGCCGTGCAATGTGTCTCTCAAACGGGTGGTGATTGTCGTTGTTGTTGCCGTGAGAGCGTTGGAGATCACATGCAAGACACACATTACAACGTCTACTGTACTCCACTTTCTGGTGGTGGTGTGAAGCTTTTGATGAGGGTGTATGACTTACAAGGAGGGGCATGGAATCATGGTGTTTGTAGCGTGAATGTAAGGTAATGCCCACACATATGGCATACAAAAAAGCTACTTACAAGAATAAAATGATTCCTCTAAAGAGAGCCTTAAACGAAGTAAAGCTAGTTAGAGTACACAAAATGGGAAGAAAGCAACCTAAAGTAAGGGTTGTGACTTGTGAGAGATGATAAGCAGTCCTCTCTGTCGAAAAATGACAAATGGGGTGAGAAGCCATGTTAATGTTAAATCATAATCCAGCTTTGAATTCCAGTACTCCATTACTTTACTTGCCAATAAAATATAGCAAAAAATGAAAGAAAAACTGGATTTGGGTTCTCTACCGCAATGATTGCCAGCCCAGATAGTTGAAACTTGAAAGCAATTTCCTAGTTTGTACAGATAAAATTACCTTTTGAATGCTTTTTGATATCCGAAAAGCAGTGTCAAATGCTCTTACTAAAAGTATTTTATAATCGAAATGCTTTCTTTTAGAAAATACTTGAAATGGTTTTTGGTAAATAAAACGTTTTGTGATGTGTGTTTTCAATGAAAAAATCATTAAATACATTTCTAATTCAAGCTGATTACTGCACAGGAATGAGTTGGGTGACTTTGTTTTAAGTTTGGCAATGAAACTATTTAATTACACACACGTTATTAAAAAAAAAAAATCTTCAGAAAACCAGAAATCAAGATTTGCGTTTAGTGGTTGTTAGGTTGTAATCAGTATTTGATTGCGATTCCAGACTATGTACACCACCAGAATTGCAAGTAAACCCTGTTTGACTTTTTATCTCTCGCTTTGTTACGCACGATCAATGTTAGTGGCCAAAAATAAGACAACATGATAACATACAGATTTCGCACTAGCTCATCAGCCAAACGACAATAATGATTGCAGCATCTCACTCTCTCAGGACTTGCTCGAACACCTTCACTTAATCTTCCACAAGCTATAAATTTCACTGCAAATTCTTCGGTTTGTTGTTTGTTGCTTTGACGATATATAACAATACTAAAACTTTCAAATGCCTTACTGACTGGGCCAAACCTTCTCGCTTGACTTTGCTTGTTGGCTTCCATTCAACGGACTGACTTGTAAACAGGGAAGCCTTAGCATACTAAACTTCAAGGCAAAACAAATAATGGTCCCATGGAAGAGAAAGGGGCTTGCTTCAAATAATTTCGAGTTACCTTCGTGGCCAATAATGGAGAATCTTCCCTAAACACATAGAAATAAAAACTAACTTTGGATTTTCCTGGTACATACCATTAACATTATAGATTTATTGTAAAGGGTGTTTAAATTTTTTTAAACCTACATCGTTAGGTCACTTTCAAGTTAAGTCTCAACAGTTAGTCTACACTATATAGTCTTATATTAGACTACTCAATGAATACAATTTACAAATTACCCAAATATTAATGAGAGAATAAAACAAAACTAATCATTATACATAAATAAGATCTCTCTATTAGCTAGGCTGAGTTTAACCATAATTAGAAGTTTGAAATGAGTTCAGGCATCGTATAATTAGATTAATTACAGCTCGGCCGGTACTAAAGATAAACATATACGGAAGTGTTTTTGATAAGTCTTTATTGAAAATATGCTCGTAGTTCTTTGGTCTAATTAAACAAGCTATAATCTAAAGCGAACTGCATCTGTACGAAAGCATAAATCAAAAAATTACTTTCTCATCCTCTGACTATACCTACAAGCCGCCAGAGACCTGAAATACAATACCAATTGCGATGCATATTGCGCAAATCACGCCATGCAAACGAGAGTCTCTTTGAACCAAGGCTAATTAGGGAGAAAGGAAATTAAGAACACAAATAATTTCTACAAAATACCTTGAAGTTAATTCATTAACAACGAAAAAAAAAGTGTATCGCCCAGAAGAACTCAGAGTGAAAAAAGTGCTTTTTGATAATGATGATGACGTAGTGTTTGTTAGAACTTTGAGGAGAGAAAAAGAAAAGAGTTGAAAAAGGATCCAATTGTTGACTAGTTCTTTAGGAAGTCATAAGCCGGCAAATTAAGAGTGCTTTTGTTTTTTTGTTTGTTTCTCTTTTGGTTCAAACTTGCACATCCCCCACAAAACCCACACCACTGAGTGTGATCGAACATGAAGTAGATAGCACTCACTCTCAAGAACCCTAACCTTTACCCTTCTTTACTGCCACTTTTCTTGTTCTTTTCTTCTTTTATCTTTTGATTTGAAGGACCGACTCACCGACTCAGATCGTTTTTCATATATATGTGGATATGCCCATCTCAATTTCTCAACTATAAAAAGGAAGCAGCTAACCAACACAGCCTGTCCTGTCCTCTCATCCCCTGTTTTGATGCGTTTAAGCTGATTAGGTCTGCTTTGAAGATAAGCATAAACTAATAGTGAATAAACAAGAAACTAAATTCTTCTATAATATGAAACTGACGTTTCCTTTAATCCCATTTCTTAAAAAAAGCAAGGAAATCACATTAAAGGGCATTTCGTACTTAGAAATGATAAGTTGAATTTTACTTCACAGATAAGTAATGCCAGACCAGCCGCCTAAATGACCAAATTGATTTAACATTTCTGCTTTATTTTGCATTCTCCCATAGATTTTAAGAGGACAGATTCTTCTTGGGAATATTATTTCGAATCGTTTCGAAACAAATATAAATTAGTATGATAATCTTGACTTAATTAAACGCAGCGTTAAATCCACGGCTAAAATAGAGTAGAATATCATAGTTCCTAGCTATTAGCTACCTCTGTATTGCATTGCTAAAATGGAATGATAAACGTCAATTTTGATTACCTATAGTGAGCAGCAGAGAGCAGGGCGAAACATAAAAGTTATATAAAGTGAGGCCTATATATATATATATAATAGATTAAACAATTCCATGGTGGCATAATCTTCTTGTCCACATCAAAATATGTGAATAACTAAGTGTTAGAAATAACTCAAATTATTGAAATTAATTTATTCTTCAAAGGGTAATAGTATAGTGAAGAGGAGGTAACATCTCTTGAAAATTATATAATTTAATTATATAAATTATTTTACTATTATATTTAATAATTTTTAATCAATAAATTATTTTTTCGATAAAAAATGTTCCAAATATTAACCTAAACTTTACATATACATTTAAATTTCGCATATTACAAAGTTAATGAATGTGACTGACACTTCAATATACTTACTCTGTTGTTTCAAACAAACATGTTATCGATCTTTCGAGTAAATGAAAAAGCCCTTTTGTAGAATTCGAAGTATAAGGAATGTAAATGCGATGTAGTTTGAAGGCTATAACAGTCAATTGCATATTAATTAATTAATGTTTTCTCTCTACCTAAACTCTACTTGGTTTAGTTAGCAGATTTATGGTATGAGTAAAGTAAGAAAAAAGTGTGAATAGAGAGACAGAGAGAGAGATATAAAACAAGAACAGCTGAAGAGATATTATGAAACAGAACAGAGGCAGATAATACAGAAAGAGTTTCTTCTTCATGAACTGTAACAACGCCAGAACCGACAGGTGCAAGGCACTTTTCTATTAATTAAAATATGCTGTATTTGTTAACTTTTCTTCGAGTTCAACCTTTTTATATTTAGGACAAGACTGGTGAAACAATCAGCCAAAGACAGAAGCTTGAGCAGAGCCCATTAAATATACATACAATGCTGAGTACTTCATCCACAAACTTGAAATTTTTTTTCCTTTTATTTTAAAAAATGAAAACAATTATCAATAGTGAATTGGAAGTAAATAAACTTCATTAATAAGCGCTCTGAATCAGTTGTTACAGAAGCAGGCCATGAGAAAATTTAAGGAGGAGATGAGTTACAGTTAGAACATTTAAAACAGTCAAAAAATATAGAGAAATGATAAAAAAAAAAAAAACCAGTTGACCGCAATAAATGGCATAATTTTAGATCCCAAAACACACAAAAAGTAGCTAAAATTCTTTACCTTTGGATCGAAATCGAACCAGTTGTGCGGACCGACACAAAACTAAGCACAGCACAGAACTCATCGTTTGATATGGTTCACAAATTCAGCATCAGAAACTGCAGACAGCTCAATTTGGCTAATATCATCATCATCAATTGGCGCAGGAAGGTTAAGATCTATCAAATTGTCTCCTAACTTCGTGGAACTTCTTGCAGGAGTTGTTGTTGCTACTAAACCAGTTACATGAGTCCTCTTGTGTCCCCCCAGCGCTTGCCCAGATGAAAAAACTCTAAAACAAACAGGACATTCATGGATTTTCTTATCCAACACTTGAACAACAGAAGTAGAAGTACCTGCATTTTCTTGCTCCAACTCAGGTTCTTGAGTGGGAGAGTAAAATTTAATCTTTTTGTGACTCGCTCGGTGCCCACCTAAAGCTTGATAAGATTTAAACACCCTCTTGCATGTTTCGCATTTGTACTTGCCACGACTTCGTTGCTGCTTCGAAGACTTGAACTCATCCGATTCATCTGTTTCCTCCATTGACTTTTCCGCTTCTTCGTGTTCTTGGTCTTCCTCCAGGACTTGATGTCTTTTTTCTTTTCTCTTCCATTTGTCTCTAGAAAGCATCATCAGACAGAAAGCGACATCTTCTTCCGTGGTCGTGTCGGAGATGGAACTCACCGGTTCAGGCTCGGGCGCGCCCCATGACTCGGTTGTCTTACTGAGTTTGTGGTTAAATTTAAGCTTCTTTATGATCATCATCTCTTGTTGCCTTTGTTGGTGGTGATGATATTGATGTGAATCAAACTTCCGAGTGCGCTTGGATCGTCTACGGTGAGTTGGGTTCTTGGACGACTCGGTCTCGCTTTCCCTGTCTTGAAGAATAACAGACCCTGTAACATCAACAGCAGAAGAGAACTCAGGATCTACCAAACGAATGCTCCTCTTTGGGTTCTCTCTCAAACCATAATACACACCCTTCTCATCTCCTTCTTCTTCGGCTTCTCCTTCTGACGCTGATGACGATGGGGAGGATGCGGATTCCGTGTCATCACTGAGTTGATTTGCTCCAGGTTGTTGTTCTTCTTCCTCCTCTTGTGTTTTTTGATGCGCAATTGGAAGATTCAACATATGAGACCTCATGTGACCACCCAAAGCTCTTCCATTCGGAAAGTTCTTCGAACAAAGCTTACACCTGTGCTTCTCCATTCCAAAAAAAAAAAAAAAAAAACTTAAGCTAAGACAACACACTACAAAGTCTCTCTCTAAACGCCTTTCAGCTCTGGATTTCTCTTTCAATGTGAGAGAATAGATTGGAAACTAAAAAGGAGTAGGTGACAAGCATTCCTCCACCAAGAGATATATACAAAGATACTAAAATTAATTTTTTATTTTTATTTTTTTAATCCTTTCACATTGAAAATCAAAATTCATTTCTTTGATTTGATAGTAATTTACTTTCTTCTTAAATAACGGCAAATTAAATAAATATAAATTTAATTAAAGCGTATGCATGAAGGGAGAAAGAACGACATGTAACATGCGACTCTTGCCCGTTTCTGTATTTATTCCTTCCCCTATATCACTTCCACTTTACCTAAATTGCCCTCTTAAATTTCAATTTCGTGCCTCGTAAAAATACGGCAATCGCGAATCCACTTCTTTTATTTACGGTAAGATATTTGTTTTTTAGTTTTATTTTTGTTACATCAGTAAAGGATATTAAAGGTATTAAAAAAGTTACTACCAGAATAAACCGGTGCCTTTCTTGTACAAGTCAAGATAATTGCTCGGTTGTTACAACGACGAAGCAGAATAAAAAACCTCAACAGTGGCCTTCGGCCCCACTTATGTTTACATCCCACGCTGTGACGTAAATATTAATTAACAGGCGTCCAAGATCAAATAAAAACTGTACACGTAACTCCTTTATCCGCGTGTTATCATCAAGGCTCAAGGCAATGTACCCAACAAAAGAACCCGACTGGACTGTTCCTTTCTACTGTTATTACCATTTTACCACTATTGAAAAAATTAAAAAAACCGAAATCAGTTTATTTATATACAGATTCTGTTACTTTTTGCCGGTGATCCTGTAGCCAACTGTCAGTGTTAGTAGCTTTAGCATGCCGGCTGGACCGGCTACTGCCCTTTTTCCCTTCATTGAATCTTTTAATTAAATTAAAAAAAATAAAAACAAACTTTTTTGGGTTACTTTCCTTTAAAATTGGATCTTTTGTTGAAATGTCTGATGGGAAATGAAGGGTGGGAAATGAGTAGGAACTAACCTTCCTTTGATAAGGGAGTTTTGTATGGGATGTAAATGCCGTTTTGTCAGGGGTTAGTAGACCCAGTCAGGTCCTAATGCCACCCCTCAACATTCTACAAAGCGCGCGCGGTCCATGTGGAGATCGATACATTACATATTACAACAGTTACACGTTTTCCCCTTTTTGTTTGTAAAATGTCTCAATATGTCCACTTCGTGTTGAATATTGCTGCATTTGTTTCTTCGGTTTTGGTGTGTGTGAGCTTCGCTTCACCAATAAACTTCATTCATTTACTTTCTTCAACTGACGTAAATGTATTAGAGATCTTATTAATTAACATAAGTCAAATGATATAGAAAATAGCCTTAGTGCTGCAAAATTTCTAAGCTGTTTATTTTAATTTGCACCAAGTACGGACTAGAGGTTGATTTTTGAGTTTTTCAATGTTGGCATGGTGGTAATGTCGCAATATTTAATGCCTATATGTGAAAATATGGATAATCAATCATTGCAGATGTTCAGAATTTTGGACCTAAAATATATATAGAAATAGCCAATGATGAGTATAAGTTTCCAAATAAAACTTGAAATTACCAAAAAAAATTATTAAATAATTTGTTTTATTCAATTACGCTTAGATTTGAATCGCGTTTGAATCACAAGCTTTCTGGGTTTAGGGAGAAACTGACAACGAGTCATTCACGGACAAGGTCCAATAACTTAAATTCCGGAAAAGAAAGGTGCTTTTCAGTTTTCAATTGATGTAGTTGCTGCAGTCACCGCGAACCGAAAAAAAAAAGCTCTTGCCAAGCATTAAACTAGTTTGGAATGGCTGTTACTAATGAATAGTCAAGTGAGCCTTCGTGTGGCAGGCTGGCAGGAAGGCAAGAGAGTGATGCTATTTACACCCCATCCATTAATTAAATAACCCACATCTTTTAATTTTAGGAGAATAAATAATTAAAAAATTTATTTCTTTTAGGGTATCCCATTAAGAATTTGAAATTAAAATATTTACATCTTTATATTTCTATCCTTCGCCTCTAAGAATTTTTTGCTCCGTCATCACATCGTAAAAGTTGACGAAGGATTGAATGAGTGATCAATAAATGAGATTTTCTTTCTTAATTATATAATTTTATTTACAGATTTATCGTCCTAAAATTAATAGATGAGGATTATTTAGTCAAGAAATGGGATGCAAATAATACAGATCAAGGCAATTGCACTGGACCAAGCGTTAAAGTACAATTTTGATTGCGGGCTTGACCGTACATCGTGGAATGACATGAAAATGGATGAAATGATGAACACTCGACGGGGCCCCTACCATGGTTTAACCTCAGCTTTATGAATCCACCAGGAAATGGACCCACTTTATTTTTTATTTTTTATTATTATTATTTGAAACGGCGTAGTATATACTGTATAGTCTTCACTTCACTAGATGATAAATGGATCAACAGCTGGTGTGATCATATGATATCACTGGATCTCTGACGAATCTGACCGCTGGCAATTAGGGTGACAATTTCAGATTTGATGATGCATTTCAAATTGATTTCTGAAAACGCGAGATCATTTAGACGGCGTTATGTATACAATTTTGTTGAGCAATTGAGGAACTCATTCAAAGCCACCGTTACAACAGTTAGCGGCAGAGATGAGATCTTTGATTCATGAGGTTGGCTGATGCAGAATCCTGCGTGCTATGACCAGTTGATTTTAATTTTGCAATAGCCATTACACTAGTGTAGCGTTAAAAAAGCGATTACAGAAAACGTGCTGCGGCTGTTGCTGTTGCTGTTTCTGTTGCATGCACCAGACTGCAAAGATCAATATTGATCGTCATGATTACAAACAACGTGCTAGTGAAGCCACAACCACTACAACTGGTGACACAAATACGTGATCAATATGAAGAACAATAAAATTGATGAAAAATTCACGGGCTTTACGGTTGTCTCTCGTTTTGAGGTTTGATAATTCATTGGTTTATATGAAAATTCCAATGAAGAGTATGTACATGAGTACATCACTTAAATAAAATGTGAAAAATTAGAAATATAATAATTTTGGAAGCATATATATATATATATATATATATATAGTCAAGTATATATTGATGGTTGATGAGGTGGGGGCACATTGCTTAGTCAAACTTGTAATGGCAGGCAGTTTGGAGAGCATGATTCGACTTGAAGAGGACGGCTACGATTCTTTCTTTCAATTCCTTTTCCTTGCACTCTATACTTTTCTTCTGGGACGGAAAGGCAACAACAACACTTGTTTGAATATGATTTCTCTCTCTTTCATTCACAATTAACAATTTAGTATAAGAGGGTTAGTCTACAGCTTGTGTTGTTGATTCAATTTATTAGATCTTTTTCAGTTTGAAAGTCATGATCAGTCGTATGTTAGGTTCAATCTGCCCTTCGATTAGGGCTGCTGCATGAAAAACAATACTATGATGTACAAGTATATAAGCATGGAGGGTTGAGGAATTATATATACTTACTTTGGTAATTAAGTGTAATTATTAACAAAATTAAGGTAGAGATACCATTAATTATCATGCCCAAATTATTAATTTTGTAATGGTAAGAGTACAATTTTCATTGTACCTAATATTCAACCATACGCAATAATCTTGTTGACTTTGTAATTTCACTTTTTAATACAAAATGGTTGGATATAACTTAGCTAGAAAAAAAGTTTAAAAAAAAAAAAAGAAAAGAAAGAAAGTCTTACGGGTCAGCTTCCACATCAGTTATTGAACCAATCCCCACTTGCAACCATGGAGATGAACCTCCATTCATGTTCATGTCCTTTAGTTCACTTAACTTGGCTAA
>JANLJB010031132.1:0-53607 GCA_026212285.1 Bursera cuneata
TCTTAAAAAGTCTTGATTGAATACCTCCAGACTTTTATAGACTTTTAAAAAGTCTTTAAAAGTTTTTATTGAATACCTCATGACTTTTATAGAGTATTTAAAAATCTATAAAAGTCTTAATTGAATACACCCAAACTTTTTAATTTTATAAAAGTCTTTAAAAGTCATTAAAAGTCTTAATTGAATACACTCCCCTTAGTGTCTGTTTCTTGTAGGTAGTTGTCACACCAGATCAATGTCATCTCTCCCAATAAAATAAAAAGAAGTATAACTTCAAGTATTTATTTAACAATATCTAATTCAAATATGCTGATGCACAACAAATACCTGCATTCTTTTATTGCACGAAACAAACAAAGGAAAATGGCCCCAACTCAATTTTAGCAAGCAATCTTGGGCATTCTAATAATGTAATAAAAAAATGAACATGTTAGAAAGAAACTCATTGGTCATTTCATCGTGCATGCACCAACTCTTTTCTCTTTTCTTTCAAATAATAATAATTGAGGGAGGGAACTGGATTCATATTGGGTTCCAATGTTCTTTATGCATGTGAACCCAAGAGAATAATTGCAATTTGGTTTGCCATTTTGAAAACGATATTGAAATAGAGTAGGTAAGCATCACATCGCAACAACCCCATAAACAAGTTTGCAAGGGACACTGATGATGATAAAAACAACTTGGAAGGAAATAGAAATATAACTAGAACTCTCTGATCACTACTCTTCACAACAATGTCACAACAGCTCATAATCTTCAAAGTCAAGTCATCTATTATCGAGAGAGAAAGAGTGGTGAACCCAAGACCTTGTGCTATGAGCCATACGGTCCAAACCCAGAGGACCCATGTCCCAACCATTATGACTTATCCTATATATTTTGAGTGTTGGGGTTGTCTTGATAGGACCACTTTGTTCTTATATTATAATATATGATTTGGTTTTTGGCATATTGAAATTGACTCAGCATAAACAATATATATAGCATAAGCCACAAACTTTCAGAAATTTGAATGGTGATATGTAGCGTCTCTGAGGAGATGTTCAGATAAAGCCTTTAACGCATTCAAATGAGTAAACTGCCTTTGGGGTCTCTCATTCACATGAAATGCAACAGCTTTTTGGAATGTTGAGGCCACCAAACCGAAACATAAAAAGCAAAAATTAAAGCAACCAGACACTTTTGCAGTCTAAGTCATGCCAAATCATACACAAGTGCATGTCATTTGTTCCTGACATTTTAAAAACCAGATATCGTAATGTTAATTTCTGAAAGCAGATGCCAGCAGAAGTGTTTAAAATTTTAAATTTCAACCTCACCTGAATTTTTGTATTTTCACCATGAAAGGGGAAAAAGACTAATATTTCCCTAGCAGATAAAAACCAAATTGAAACCAATTTAAGCTTTAAGTTGGGGTCCGTTAGATTTAGAGGCTTGCATATCATCCACAAGTAAATCTAAATCTCACAATGGTTTATTATAATTAATTATTAGATAAAATGGTTATAATCATTACAGTAACATAATATATATCTATCATTACCTAACAGGTTATAAGTCACTTTTTCTTATTGAGTGGAAGTAAAGTTGTGTGATATTTTTGGTTATGAGATTGCAAATTCCAATCAACTTCTTGTATACTGCCAAAAAGAGAGCTATCAGCTATTGTACCCATCATCATTAGATAGGAGGCATCTGTGTGTGTATCTGTTATGAAAATTCATACAAGATTTTAGGATAAACAAAACCTAATCTTGAAAGAAATTATAAAGCTGGTATACTGTAACTTTAACAGAAAATCTTTCAACCTTTTCCTTCTATATTTTCCATTATTTACTGGAAATTTTTTTTTAAAAAAATACTGTTCTGATAATGTTATTGGGTCAGTTTAAGTTTTAACCATTGAATCAATTGTCAGAAAGTTAATTTGATCTAATCATTTCACAAAAGGACCCCTACTTAGCCAGCCTCTAGATTGTTGTCTTGTATCTTTTTCAGTTTTTTCAGTCTGAATTTTCTCATGAAAGCTACTCGTACGAAGCAAGGAGGAACCTGAGTAGCTCAGTTCAGTGCAGTGCAGTACATTGCAGTGTGGATCATACTAGCCTTCACGAATCTAAGCCAGTTTATGAAACTTATCTCGTTTGAAACTAGTTCATCAATTGTTAGCCACCATATTCAGTCACAGAATTGTTTGTCACATTTATTACGACACTAACCTTATAATTTATGCATAGTTCGCGAGAAAATTTTGGGCATAATCTACAAGTAACACATTTGCTTTTGTCTTTAGACTTCAAAGAATGACAACCGGTGAACTAAGTCAAATAATTTAATAAGATTTGTTTCCACTAGTGTTTTTCTGTTGATAAACTATACGAAGAAAATAGACTAGCTTTGATACCATTTGTAAGAAAAATATATAGAAATATACTAATATCAATTTAGTAATAATTCTTTAACACAAGTAGACACAATATTTAATGTAATTTGGCATCAATTGCCTATATCATACCTAATATATTAGCGCCTGCAGGGTAGCCTGATGTCTGTCATCATTCAGCCTGTAGGTATTGTACTCAATACCTAATATAACAAAGCAATATACTCTACTGGTGTAGATCTTACATCTCCTTTATGTCTCTTATGAGCTTATTAGGAGTAAGATTCTCATTGATTCAATAATTCTACTTTTTTATTCATTCTATTCTTATAAAAGTCAACTAGAACTAATAAAATATAATATTAAATAAAAGTAAATCATAAAACCTAATCCTAAAAGGAAATCAGACTATAACCATAGATCTCTGACTCAATTTGACTAGGATTAAGGTCACACTCTAATAAATCTCCACATTGATATAAATTCTATCACAAATTCTTCATTTCTTCCACAAAGATAATTTTTATTTATCTGAGAATGATGACATTTTATTAATTTCATATAACGCATCATTCAAATCTATCTGTACAAGAACAATGCGCATCTTGACCTGTCACAACGAGAACTTGGTGTTGCGATCTCAAAGCGAAATTTCATATTTCATGGATGTTATTGCAATGATAAATTAACTCTAAAATAGTAAACAATAAATAATATCATCGTAAATAGTAATTATGAACACTAATAGTAAACAATAATGTTGAACAGTATCATAAACAATGATTGTGAACATTAATTATAAACAATGATTATATTATAGAAGTCAAATCGAATTTTAAATAAAAAAATTATAAAACCTAATTCTAAAAAAAATACGGCTAAGTTACGAATATCTTATTCAATTTTTTTAAGTCAGGATTTAATTCACACTCTACCAGACTAAATGCATGAAAAATTAGGCTAGCAAGGGAAAGTTCTCATGCATACTTGCAGGTGTGAGTGAACAGTAAATGATTGAGATTAAGAAGTTTACCAAATTCATTGTCTCATGCTTTTAAGTTAAAAGAGTTCTAGAAACCTGAGCCCCATCTCGGCAAATTCCAGAATTAACAAATTAATGAGAAGAAAACTTGCAAATTTTTTTCTAATCCCTCACATTTCACAATGAATTAAGACAATCATGATTGGTGTCACATGGGGAATAATAAATGATGAGATGATTTTGTGGAGGGTGAAGCAGAGCAACTCTATGGTGGTCCTGAGTTGTAGCAGATAGATAAATGAGGGTACAAGGCAAGGCAGAGAGGCAAAATTAATTAACAGCTAAAAGGACAGGAAAAGAGTTGCAATTGCTATCAAGAAATGGTGGGGTCTGATTATAGAGTGAGGGCCTATTACATTAATGTGTTTTTGCCTGCACATGCCTCATCATTTTGCCTACAAACAAATCTCCATTAACAAAAGGGGAAAATACTCATCAACCATTCTCATTCTCTTTTCTCTCTGTGTGTTAGATTCCCAGTCCCCCCACCTTCCCTCTTCACCATTACTATTCTAATTCTCTACAGCCAACCACTTATCCATCAATCCCCTTATTTGGTTTCCACCTTCACTTGTCATCTTCTTAACCCAAATCTTTTTTTTTTCTCTTTAATTATTTATTAACTTTCAACTGTGTGATCCCAATTCTATTCCATGCTATCCAATGGTGGAAGTCAAGTTGCATATATTCAACCTTATATACAGCATATGAATACAAAGTTGTATCTAATACGAACCCTCATCTGGTGCCCCGTTACGGCTAAGGTGTCCGTTTCATTGTCTTTTCACAGGGTTTTCTGGGCACAGTTCTAGTAGTTCCAAATGAATTGCTAATCTGATCAATTCTCAACCGTCAGCTTGCTATTTGGGTAACCTTAACCTTTATTATTAAATTTTTTTGAAAGATACAGAAAACCAGCTTAAGTACTCTAAATTATTGACAATGATGTTTCAATTCCTTTCATTATTGTTTGGATGAAAATTTTGCCAAATCAGAGTCACTGTCAATAATAGAGACTCCTCCACCTGTCAAACTCATCTTTAATTTCATAATTATCTAATCAAAGATTGTATTATATACATTTAGTTTAAAGGGCTATGTTAATTTCATCTTCTTCTGGGTACATTCTCAAATTAAGATATGAATCTTAAAAAATTACATAGAGATAGTTCGAGAGATTAGAATAATTGGATTTGGATTTATATAAATTGGAAATGGAATTTTAATTGAAGAAAGGAGAGAAAATGGAAGATGTCAACGCTCACATGACATGAAGGTGTGTAAAAGTTGATTAAGACTTTAGAGGGAGAGGAGGCGATGCGTGTTAATGTAACCCCACATGCTATGCTACCTTGAAATGACATCACCTAGCCACATTGCATTGGGTCAACCCACTTTTGTATGCAAAAATTAGACATGTAATCATCAAGAATCTAGCACATCAAGTTCCAAGGTTGAAGGATCGGATGGCTAAGATACTCTAATCGCAAAATGTTTAATCCACCTGAGCACAACTCTCCTGAAATCTACACGTGCATTATGTTTAGATACATCATAATAAAAAAGGGTAATTTCACACGTAATTCGTTTTTTTCTTGTCATCTATGCAAGTAACGAGTCGAAGAGCAAAATGCTCATAAGATGTAACAAGTTTGCGACCTTCAATGATTTAGTCTTTTTATAAAAAAATAATTAATAAAAATGTTTTAAGATATTAACAAGTATATACTTAATCTTAAAAGTAAAAAAGTCTTACTAGTAGTGACAGATTTACTATAGATACGCTTGGTGTCTCTAGTTTTGATTATATATACAGCAATAACAAGGTGAAGGTGAAGGTGAAGTTGAAGTTGGGTTTGGTTGTTGCATGCGTTATGCTTATAAAATGTCTCTCTCTGTGAAAACTGTTTCTTACTCGCTCCTCACCATTTCTTTATTACTTGTTAGGGTTGTAGGGACACCACGTCTCTCTGCAACTCTCTGATCTCATCTCCCTCTTTCTCTCTTCTCTCTTTTCTCTTCTTAGGAAACAGCGAACCCCCTCCCCCACCTTCCACTTCCACCCAGAAACCATAACTCTCTCTCTCTCTCTCTCTCTCTCTCTCTCCCTCTCAAGCATGGACACTCCGCGATTTCCTCAACCCAAAACTCTCTCTCCATGCAACACTCGAAGGAGAAGCAGCGATTCCAACTCTCCCGAGTTTGAGTTCTGGATGGTACGAAACCCTTCTTTCCCTCAACCAAATCTCCTCTCAGCTGATGAGCTCTTTGTTGATGGTGTTCTCCTTCCTCTCCACCTTCTCTCCCACAAACCCTCTGATCCCCCTGACCCAGATCCCCGACCTGAACCAGAACCAGAACCACCAAACAAGGAGCCAGGTGACCGTGAACCTGAACCTGAACCTGAACCTGAACCTGGACCTGGCCCTCAGTTAGCACACCTAACAGCTGAGTCTGCAAATGGGCTAACGTTAACAACCTCCAAGCGGTGGACAGATATTTTTAAGAAGGGTGACAAGAAAGCTGCAACCAAAGCCACTGAAGACAAAGATAAAGATAAAGAGAAGGAGAAAGAGAAGAAAAGAGACAAGAAGTGTCATAGTGGAGTGAGTTCAGCTGAGTTGAACATCAATATATGGCCTTTTTCAAGGAGTAGATCCGCCGGGAATAATGGGAGCAGGCACAGGATGGTACCCGGAGCTCCAGGGACCCGGAAGGTCAGTAGCGCACCGTGTTCAAGGAGTAATTCAGCTGGTGAGTCCAAGTCCAGGAAGTGGCCAAGTAGCCCGAGCCGGGCCGGGGTTCATCTGGGTCGGAGCAGCCCCATTTGGCAGGTCAAGCGAGGGTCAGGGTCAGGCATGAAGAGCTCTGAGGCTGTCGCTAGAAGTGGTGAGAAAGGAGTCAGTAAAAAAGAAATTAGCAGTAAAAGCAAGTTGAGTGGTGATAGCAGCAGTAGCAATGGTAATGGTAAAGTTAAAGTTTTGAATTTGAATGTGAATGTCCCCATGTGTATGGGGTATAGACATCATTTGAGTTGTAGAAGTGATGAAAACAGTGCTCTTGATGTTGTGGGTGTAAGCAGTAACAAGGCTAGTACTACTGGTAGTGGCAGTGGCAGTGGTGGCGGTGGCGCTACCAGTAATGGTACAAGTACTGGTGGTAATCTTTTCAACTTGCGTAGCCTCTTCACCAAGAAGGTTTATTAGTTAGCAGATTATTAATTAACTCTTACCCTCTAATAGTATAATAGTGCCCCAGCCCAGCCTTGCAGGTTTGATTTTTGTGCTTTTTCCTGTTGATTCTCCTTGTGTAAACAACAGATAATATTGATATTAATTAGTTGCTTTCACATGTAATTATTGATCAGAAAAGTAGGTTTCGTTTTATCTTTTTGGTTATAATAGTGCTTATATATATATATATATATATATTTTTTTTTTATCTTGGTTTCAAAGCTTGGTCACTTTATAATGTGGTGGTGTATGTAATATCAATTGTTTCATCCTTTTCTTGAATCTCATCTTTGAATTGAGGATCTCAAAGGCAGAAGCAGAAGAAAGAAACTTAGCACATCATGCCAATGGCTGCCTGCAGCAATGCATCATTGTTTGAATGGTCCAATGGGAAGGAAAGGGAAAGGCCAGTTACATTGCATTCATTATCTATTTACCCTTTTTGTTGGCTTTTATTGATAGCTTACCCAGTGCACGCTTTGATATGAAAAGAAAAGTGCTTCTTACAATTGTTCGAGGAAATTTTACCATTCCCATGACATATATTAATGGATTAATATGAGTTACTTTTTTTTTTTTTTTAAGTTTATTTATCTCCTGTATTCATTTCAAGACAAGATTATTTAATATTATAATTTCTCTGAATCCAAATTTGTTTTAAGTTCACAACTTCACCGTAAGCTGGAATTGGAATTATGTCTAGCTGAGGGTGGGTTCAGACTTGAGAAGGAATTCCTTTTAAAAGAAACTCAGATCAGAATGTCTTATGTGCTGTCACGTTATCAACTCAGTCATTATATTAGCAAAAGTGAGTTTTATATTCATGCCGATTGAGTTGAACTAAAATGATAAATCTTTATTTTAACCAAAAATTGCCCATAAATTAGCTTTCCCCTCCTTTTTTAACTGATAAAGAGAAATGCTAGTATCTAGCATCACCAACGAATATTATTGTGAATTGTTACTCAATTAGTTTCTTCATGAGTGTTGCTAATATTTCTCGATTCAATAATAATTTTCTTTTACTGTAAAATAAATTATATATTTAAATTTTTAAAAATAATTATATTTTAAAATGCATATACAATTTTATTTTTTTAGTTATCATTTTCACGTTAAAAGCCACTTATATTGTAATTTTCATACGAAATTATAAATTATAAATTTATGATTTAAATGCACAAAAAAAATTCTATGATATAATGTTTCACACTGATATAAAAAAAAAAAAAAGAATTTACGAATTTCCAGAACAATTTTAAGCCATTTTTAGAATGTACTTGTAATATATTATAGGTATATCGCAAACCACACATCAATATATAGATGTAACATATTCCATCACACTCATGCAGTCAGCTTCATCATTGTATTAATATTAAATCGTTTTCAGATTTTAATTATATTTTATTCATTTTTCCTGTTTTTCTCGTAATAAAATAAAAACATAATGTTATGCGGGTGGGGGTGGCCAGCCAAAAATCTAGCGCGCACAATAATGCTTACGTGGCAGTGTATGGGATAAGCATCACCCAGAAGCACAAAAGCAGCTCCAATCGAGGACAATTTTAACGGAGCTAATGGACGACCCGGGGCGTCGAACCGGATTGAACCGGCCTCCAAGCAGTGACGATAACCCTCTAAAATACGCAGTCGATTCCGGCGCACAGGAAGCAGAGAGTTTCAACTCGGGAAGCGACGACTCGGTCAGTGAGTCGACGCAATTAGCCGATTTGTCGGCGAGTTTCCGTATCTTCTCCGAGTCGCTTCTGAGAAAGGAACTCGCGGAGCAGGAGATGATTAAATCGAGAGAGGCGCTACGGTGTGAAGCAGAGAAGCGGAGGATGGAATCGGAGGCTGAGTTGACTCAGATGCTGGTACAAACTCAGTTGCAGATCGCGTCGTTTGTTGCGGGTATGAATCCGAGTCGAAAGAGAAAACGTGTCGAAGAAGACGAGTCAGCACTCTTCCAAAGGCAAGTTCTGGGTCTTAGTCTCGTTATTCCCTCCTAAAAGTAGTAACTCGAGGCCAGCCGAGTCGTGGATTCGATTGACCCACTGAGTTAATTATGTTTTCTGTTTTTTCTTTTTGTGTTAATATGCAGGGAACGTGCTTTGCTGCTGAGCCTACTCCAGTGCAACTTTATCCTCTAAGTTACACCTTTGCCCACGTAATGTCTTTTTTTTTTTTTTTTAATTGAATAAAAGTTTCTGTTATCAAATGTGTCTATACATAAAGGTAAATTAAGTATATATTTTTCTTATGTGATTCTTTAAGTTCACCTGAGCCTGTTTTGTTTTCAAGCTGCAAACGGAATTTATATTTTAAATCACAATCAGGTGTTGAGCAATCTGTTCAACAATTCGACCATTTGCACTACTTTTTTTTTTTTTGGTTCTCTATAACAATTGATAGGCCTAAAGCAAATTATCATGTTATCAACAATCCTTGCTTGACCGTCTGACACCTTACTCAAAAACAGTAACTCGATATTTGACTGACCAATGGATAAAAAAATAGATATAATTTCCTTCAAGGACAAATATAGGGCCTATGACGTCGAAATTGAAATGAGAAAAGATAAACTACCAGTCTCTCAGATGTGCATTAACAGACTGATATACATATATCTAGTGTATATCATAATCAACATAAATCCAATGTCTGTTTCTTTGTATCAAGGTTAGAATTTTGGCGGCCAGCAGTATTAAGTAGAGCCTTACGCCGGTTTATTGCACTCTCAATGTATTCCTCAAGTGGTGGAAGACTCGCTCTATCTCCATCCTTGGTTGCTTGTCCTCGAATTATCTGTATCAAACCATTAGTGTACCTTATTATATTTACAATACACCAGATTCTCAAAACATGAAAATAAGCAGACCTTACCTTTGATGCCCAGGAGCGCTCTGCTTGTTGACACACATCCCTGATATCCCTTCCAGACATTCTGCTTGGAAGCATATAAATCAGTTTCAGCTCATAAATTTCAATTACTCCATATAATGTGTGTAACTTACTCTTCTGTCAAATTGGCTAATTCAACCAATTCAGACTTTGTTAAGTGCTTTGCATATTGAGCTGCTATCTCCTGGCGGTTCTGATGATCTGGTAAGCCGAAGGTAATCATTGAATCAAACCGACTGGGAATGTATATAAAGCATGATTAGTTACCAAAGGTCTGCCTGCTAAACGTAGGTAGAATTGCACTCGACAAGAAAATGTGCAAATATATTTACCTTATTAACGCAGGATCAAGGTCTTGCTTTCTATTTGTTGCAGCAATCACAACCACTTTTTTATCCTGTTCAAATCCATCAATCTGCAGAAAAAAGTACATTTAGCCAAGAGCACCAGAATAGCTTCATAACATAAATTTGTCATTACCTACATATATATATAAACATACAAACAGATGAGTATACGCATTTACATAGTTAATATGTAAATACATGGCACAACTTCCAAAAGACTTGAAAATGCTACTTATACAAAATATTGCATCTAACCAGAAGAACATCTACATCTTATAAAGTAGTAAGAATCCTTGAGGTGCATTATGTTATGCGGAATGGAATTTAAATTGTGCAGAACTCTATGCACAGGAATCTATAATTGAATTCTTCCACATTTTAAGATATAATACTAATCAGGGCCACCAATTGAGGCTTGATATAGGCCCTTAAGTATTAGATAATTCGGGGGCAAACTTATAAGCATTGCTGATCCCTTGTTCACTGATGACATATAGCTTTGTTGCACCAGTTTTTGGCAGACAATTATTACCAACTATTGAAAATACAAAAGATCGAGGGATAGGACTTTTCCTTGAAATTACATGAAACACATAGCATTTATAACAGGGATGCTAAAAAGGTCATTTCAATAAAGCAAAGTCGAATCCTCCCTTCACCTGTCGCAATAACACTGACAAAATTCTACGTGTAGCTTCATGCATTTCACCATCACGAGCAACAGCAAAGGAATCAACCTGTAATGGTTTTAAGAGAAAGGCGAGGTAGGATGTCAAAATACTCTTATCTTTTCACAAAGGATAAGATAAAGAAGGTCCTCAATATAAGAATGGAGCAAAAAACTAAAAAATATCTGTTGGTCATACAGAAAGGTAGTCATTATTTGCGTCAGTTACCTCATCCAGGAAAATAATAGCACCATTTGGAAGATCATTGGCAAGTGAAAACACTTTTCCCAACAGACGTTCACTTTCACCATAATATTTTGACATGACAACCTCCAGTGGCACATACATCAATGGAACACCCTGCAAGACATCCCATGTGCTCATTTTCTGGCCATCATAAAATCTATTTTCATCCAGAAAGTGATCTGATATGATTCATTTTATAGAGCACGAAGAGAATTCACTTGCTTGGCAATTCATGTCATTACACAGCTAGTAACTCTGTGTATGCAACATCTTCAACATGTATAAATCTGCCTTTACTTAAAATGGTGTGCCAGCAAGTCTTTGTGGGCATAAACAAGAAAGAGTCGTACAAGCAGACTGCATTTTAGTTGTTTGAGCAATATCAATTATTAATTTTTTCAAATTGAAATGCCCCACGAAATGATGAATTATATTGTTTAATCAACAACCAGACATCATGCAATTATGGAAACCACAAATAAATACCTGAAACATTCGTTTCTGCTTCTTTTGTATCAGTACAGCTCAAAGGTAATTACAGAAAATAAATTTATATTAATTGAAATAGCACAAATCATAAATGAATCAAAAATTCTGAGGAAAAAGGATTTTTTTTTTTAAATCACTAAAAATTGAGTTAAAAATGCTAGATGAAAGGCTAGAATAATATTTCCACTGAAATTGCTGTTAAAATGTCTAGAAGAGGCTCACCGCCTGTTTTGCAATAACTCGAGCACATGATGTCTTCCCTGTACCTGAAATAGGAGATGCATTAGAAGTAAATTTTTGCAACCTCTCAGCTGAAACCCAAACAAAGGATGAATAACAAGATGCATGGCAAATTGCCATTGGTAGTTCTCGGCAAGTTTCATTCTAGCCAAAGGCAATTGGAGGACAGTATGCAGTCTTACATCAAACACTGCAGATACTCAAGTAAACTGAAAGCATTGGAAATCATGAATTGATGTTTGCATCTAGGTCTTCGTTCTATATGTTATTCAAATTAAGTGGTTAGAAAAGTACAGGTGTAAGTGGAAAAATATAGCTTGAAAAACGAGTAATTATCATTAACCACCCCCTACCTTTTCCTCTTTTTTCACTCATATAGGACGTTTGCCATTTTTCTCTTCTCTCATCCTTAAGTTTTGAAAACATCTCTTCCCAAGTCCTCCAGTTAAAACTTCTGTTAGTTAACATCTATTAACCTCTCTATTCCAATAAATTTACCATTTTACCCTTACTAACACATAAAAAATAACTAATTTTTCAAGGACAATATTAAGTTAAATGATCAAATTATCCTTGAAATAAATATCAATATGTATTAATATTGTCCATGAAAAAGTAATTTTAATATGTGTTAATATTTGTTAAGGTAATTTGATAATTTAATTTAATATTGTCTTTTAAAAATTAAGTTATTTTTTTATATATGTTAGTAAGGGTAAAATAGTTAATTTATTGAAATATAGAGGTTAATAGATGTTAACTAATAGAAGTTTTAACTGGAGGGTTTGAGAAGAAATTTTTTCAAAATTTAAGGATGAAAGAAGAGAAAAGGGCAAACATCCCATATGAATAAAAAAAGAGGAAAATGTAGGGGTGGTCAATGATAATTACTCCTTGAAAAACATGCTTACTTTTGCTATCCTGTGTTTGACCAAATCCATAAAGCACCCATTTATAGCTCAAGCATAAGACATCTTGGATTAACTTATTTCCACAGATAATGCTATAGATATGCTATGATTCTGATAGTCATTTGCACAGATAATGCATGGAACAACATCAAGAATGTATAGCATAAAATGCACTAATTAAAAGGCCTATAACACATGCTCCTAAACAGCAGACAGATGAGAAAGGTAGTAGATAAGATGCAATCTATCTGCATAAAAAATCAATAAAAATATACAACTTAAGCAATGTAATTAAGAAGCTTATTCAGCACTAGAACACAAACCTGGTGGACCTTCAAACAGCACAGCCCGAGGTCTATTTGACTCAAATTTGCACCGAGTCCCACGAGCAATATCATCATAGACTTCAGGACTTTGAAGAGCCAATAGTACAGTATCTTCTATTTCTCTACATCATAAGCGGTAAGGAAGTAAATAGTTTATCTTAAAGTTACTAAAATGAATGAACTACATGTGACTTGAAAACGTAGCAATAAGGCATACCGTGGACACTAGAATTCCACCTACCTCTTCTGCTGATCGTACCCAGCAATATTGTCCCATGATATCTCAGCAGCATTTGAGGAATTAAATTGGGGCTCATCAAGTCCATAAATCCTCACTCCCATTGACTCAAGAGTTGCTACTGTTTTTTCTGCAGGTGGCTTTTGTGCAATACCTTCCCTTGGTTTTCTTTCCAAGTTTCTATTTTGGCCCAACCTCCCACTAGCTAATTGCAAAAGAGAAACCAAAGCATCAAGCTCTCCAGCACTCAAGCTCCCTTTTTTAATGAACTCAATTTCCTGCAACAGTTTATGTGCACCACTATGAAAAAACTCATAGACTACCTGTCGCATTTTTTTTTAAAGAGGCACATGTCTTTGTTTATCATATAAAAGAAGAGCTTTATAAAGGACTTTAAATGATAACAGCATATGAACTACCAGAAATGAAAACTAACCGCTTTATCAGAGGTAATGAGTGAACGAAATATGAGGATAAATAGATCTCCTTCAGGCATATCCATATCTCCTGAATGGGCATGATCCCCCCTTTCTTCCCTCTGTTTTTTTTCTGGATGTCTAAGTGTCATTTGCCAAGCAACTGCACTGAAGTAGCACGTAAGAAACAAAAAATTAGGGCATCTAAAATAACAGTAATGACAAAAGAAAACTAAACTTTAGGCATATATAAACATTTGCACTATTCATGTTCCTGCCCATGACCAATATGTATATGCTGTTGAGAATATCAAAACTGATGATTTCACTTAACCTGTCCCAAGCACGTAAGAACATATCCGAGCCACCACCATGCTCTTCAACCTTCACTCCAAGATTTGAGACTAGGTTTGCAATCAACTGTGGAATTTCACATCCAGGAGGTACTTGGAACTTAATTGTGACCTGTGACGCAAAATTCGATTCCATTAGAAGTACTTTAGCAGTAGTAACATCTAATCAATGAACAATAGAAAATTAAGTACAAACTATTATTGGAAAAAAAGAAGTGGTAAAGCGATGACATAGGTAGCATAATGTTAATTAAAGCATTGGCCTTCAATTTAAAATTTTCAGACAGGAGAATTTGAGAATGTAGATGGATCAAATACAAACTTATTGATACATAATAGAAAGGTAGCTTTGTCCATATTAAGATATTTACCAATACTAGGCAAAGCCTGAAATAAACAAACTTTCAATTATAAAGAAGCAAAAATTGAGTACGGAAGTCTGGCTGATGAAAAATACGAGTAATGACCTTTTGGCCCTTAACAGCAACGGTGAACTTGGGATAAGAACCATACTGCAGTCCTTTTTTCTTGAGCAACTCTTCAATACGCTGTCGTTCTTTCTTTGCAGTTTCCTCCAAGTCTGCATAACTAGAAGAAGACTCTGGTGGCAATGGAGGTTTGGCAGAAGCTGCATTCTGCACAAAGCAAAGTTCACAAATAAAAAAACTAAAAAATGTGAATTCGATTTGGATGTAATATATATATTCACAAACTATCCCTGTTTTAAAAATGCATAATACAAAGTTTGTGGAGCTTATCTCATAACACAAACCTCGTCAGCATCAGCATAGGCGACGTTGAGCCCCCCAACACCAAACAAACCAGCTAAGACAGCTGGAAGTATAGAATGCGATCCTGGAGCTTCAGGCAACAATTTCGACCGAGGAAATCCCGAAGCATTGAAATGAATTTGGTGATCAAAAGATCCTGCAAGGATCAATAGTAAAGGCATAAATTAAATTGTACTACGATGTAATGATATTCATTGCACCACTAATGCGATGTCAATCTATTGAGAGACATAGATTAGATAAGCAGAACCTATTCATCCATTGCCAGTTTGATGGAATGAGAGGTTTCAAGCTTTTATCTTTAAATTAAACATTTCCTCAACCTCACACACAACCCTGCAAAAATCTTTACTTCACAAAATTTTTTACCACTTTCACAAAATTGCAAAAGGAATTTGCTACCAATTTCACGAAAAGGTTTCATATTACTTGCTTGATTCCACTTCAGGATAATTTGTTATTCAATAATTCTTTCTTAATGTGTCAAAGTCGGAACCACACAGATGCAAAGACAAAAAAAAAATCAAGAGGCGGGAAATTCCTAAACAAAGCTATTATTCAAAGCAATTGCAGCATTCCAACTCCAAGCAACTAAATAGAAAAGAAAAGACAAAGGTAGCGAGGACGGTGATGAACTTACGGTGAGCAAGAAAGCGAGGGAGGTCACGTGAAGGAGCACGTGAGGAGAATAGAATACGCCAGGTGGGAATCGTCTTCGCTAGTAGTCTCCGCAGGCTAGCCATGAGTTGAGAGCGCTTAAAATTGTTCTTAAAAACTTATTAATATGTTTCTCACGATATATGTGTGCTCGCATCTGGCGCGAGTTGGTACCAAAGTGGAGGTGTCGTGAATTTGATACGGCGGTAGTAACAGTATGGGTTTTTTTTTTACACCCCTGAGTTTTGGATAAATTACTGTAAACCCAAATAGAAATAGTTTCAGAAACTACCATTAGCGGCGTCGCTCAACTTAACATCCGTCATTAACACCAAGTTAAATATCAGATAATTTCCCTCCGTCCCCCTTGAGTTTAAGAAATCACAGTGAATACCCTAGATATTCTTAAAAAAAAAAAATAACCTCTTACCAGTAATCAAGATAAATTAAAATTAACACATCTATGATTAATTTGATAAATTTATAAAACAAATTAAACCATTAAAAATTCTTTTTTTTGAAATATATAGGGTATTTTAAGTAATTTTTCAAACCTAAGGTGATCAGAAAATTATTAAAGTTCTAGAACCACCGACTCATAAAGCTACGGACACCCCTGAAGTTTCGATAATTTAATTAAACTGAGTATCAAATACCCAAATATTGAGTCAAGTATTCCTTTTTCATACCATACGATACCACGAACTTTTTTTCTTTTTTTTCCATATGCATCTAAAACAAATTCTAAAAGATAAAACCATCTTTAAATTATAAAATATAAATTTAAGCGTATAAACTATTATATTTTATAATTTCAAATGTATTTCTAAATTAATTTTAATTAAGTAAAAAAAAAATATTCTCAAAACCTGTCCACGCGCTCCACAAGAGCGTAATGGATAACGTCGTATAAAAAAATACGAGAAAAATATCATGCTTCACGCATAGTATTGCATTAGATAAATTGAATCACAATCATTTCGCTCATAAGAGTTCCGGGTTCCATCGACGAACCAATCTATGGCCTCACGTGACAAGAAACCAGCGAAGTCATCTTCGTCAAGCGGCCGAACCGGCGGCATACGCACTCTCTCCGATCTGAACCGTAGGTCCGGGCCGGACTCGGATTCCGACTCCGATGGACCTCAGGAATACTATACTGGCGGTGAGAAGAGGTCACTTCCCGAACCTTTTTCTTCGTTCTTTCATATTTAATTCAAATTTAGTTCTTGTTATCGTAATTTAGCTTGTTTATATCATCTTTAATGGAGAAACCTTATTTATTTAATTCGGAACTGTGAATTTTTTATCTTCAGAACTTAGTTTTCTATTATATGGTTAGTATGTCTGTTTGGTTGCTGAAGATCAAGAATGATTATTAGTGTCAAATGTTTGATTTAGGATTAATTTTATTGCTTTAAATTAGGTTATTGATATTTTTGAGGTGGAATTTAAGAACGTCAGTGGAGAAAATAGTTCTTTCTTGGAAAAAATAGAAAAAACAAAAGTTAACTAAGTGACTTGCATAATTTTCTGGCACGACAAGCGTCAAAGTCTGACCGTGCGATTGCTTTCTTTGAAAGATTCAAAGTTTGAGTCTTCAGCTGGAAGAAGTGTTGATCTTGTTGTGGAGTGTATTGAGTGGCATGGAAATTAATCATTTTGATGTCGTTCTTCGGTTTAGTCAAAGTTCTGGTGTGTGAGACGGATCAAGGTTTCATTTTTAGTGGCTCAAGGGATTTAAACTTCTAGGATATATCAAATGTAAAGGCTCGTGTATTTTCATGAAGGCTCTGTCTGTGGAGAGGATTGAAAATATGTGGACTATAAATGAGAGGAGATCTTAAGGTGGACTTGTAGTGGCATTGAGATAACTATACTTTCTGTTTCCCCCAGTATGTGTTTCACTTTTATTGAAGAATGGTCTTGGTAAATTTATTGTTCGAAGCTGTTATAGAATGACATACTATTTGGTTCAACTTCTCATCACCTATAGCACAGATTATATATTAATACATGCTACATGCCACTCATCAATTATTTAAGATTATATATTTGATATAGTTTCTTTATGAATTCATTGGTTTATTTAAATATGAAAATGGTATATTTAGGTTGATTGCCTTAAAAGTGCAAGAATTTTCAATTTTATTTTTGTTGTAACTGATAAAGTGTAACATTCTGGAAAAGTTCCAATGCCCTTGACCACATCATATTACATCTCTGCAGGAAGAAACTAAAATTGATTAAGGGTTGTTAATGGTACATTATGAAAAAAAAAATATATATATATATATATTTATGTATATGCTTGAAGGTGCTAATATTCTAGAATATGAAAATTTCAGGGAGACCATGAACTTTTAGTTTTCTGAAACCTCATAGCCATGGCATGCTGTAAGCTAGGAATGCATAGGTCTGGCTTATCTCTTAGTCTCCATGGTTCACCCTTACAGCTATGCAACTGCATACTGGTTCATTTCGTGAACAAGCATTTATAAGGGTGTTAACTTAGAAAAGATTTCATGCTCTGTTGCAGCTGACATATTTCCAATTATTTCCAGAATAGTATTTAAGTATAATGATATCTTGATCTGCTAATGTTTGCAAGTCATTTCATTTATAGCTTTGCAAGTTTAACCATTTGCTTTCAGATATTGAGATTGTTGATGCGTGGCTAACATTTTTTGTTGCAAGTTTTGCAGTGGTATGCTTGTCCAAGATCCTTCTAAGGGTAATCCTAATGATGTGGATGCAATCTTCAATCAAGCTAGGGAACTGGGAGCTGTAGAAGGGCCTCTTGAAAATCTTCATCCTTCTTCAAGCTCAAGGAGCTTTACTGGAACTGGTAGATTACTCTCAGGGGAAAGCGTACCATCCGCACCTCAGCAGCCTGAGCCTGTTATTCACAACATTGTTTTCTGGACCAATGGTTTTACTGTAAATGATGGCCCCTTGAGGAGGTTGGATGATCCTGAAAATGCATCTTTTGTAGAGGTAATAGCAATTAAGTCCCAATGCTATCGGAAGAAAAAAGAGGAACAAAGATATATTTTTGTTGTGAAGGTTGATAGTTTTGTTTTCATCTTCCTGCAAGAGTATGCTATTAGTTTTGTGAAAAAATTATGGAAAGTATTAAATGTTTATTTTGTATTCTTATCTTTCCATCTTCTGCACAACTCTAGTCGTCCCCTTCTGCTAGTGTACAGAGTTCCATTCTGTGTGCATTTTCCACTTTCTCATGTTTGACTGGAATTAATAACCTAGAGATGTTTATTTGGTCTCTTGAATTTGCTTGTCAGAGTATTAGCTCTTGCTTATCAGTAATATTGTGTTTATGAGGTTTTACATTCCATTTCAGAGCATCAGAAAGTCTGAGTGTCCAAAAGAGCTGGAACCTGCAGATAGAAGGGCCTCAGTTCATGTCAATCTGATAAAGAGGGATACGAAGTGCCCTGTAAGGATTTTTTCATTGCTTTTTTGCAACATTATTTGCACTGAGGCCAAACATATTTGGTTTTTAACTGAAATGTTGTCCCAGTCATGGTATTTTATCAAATGGTCACTCTTATCCAAAAGTCATATGCTTTTTGATGAAAATTGGTTGATTTTGAAATAAGTTATAATAGAGGATGTGAACCCACCTTCATTCTTGATGTTTATTTTCTTGCAGGAACAAGAGAAGCGCCATGTTCCATTTCAGGGTGTCGGAAGAACTCTAGGTAGTAGTAGTAGCAGTACTCCAGCAGCACCTGAGCCAACTATTGATTCCACTCCTGAAAACACTCCAACCCCTTCTGAGGGTGGCCTGGTTGTGGATGAAAATCGCCCCTCAACATCCATACAAATTAGGTTGGCTGATGGGACCCGCCTGATAGCAAATTTCAATCTCCACCATACAGTTAATGACATTCATGCTTATATTGATTCATCTAGACCTGGGAACGCAAGGAATTATCAGCTGCAGATTATGGGATTCCCCCCTAAACTTCTAACCAATCAATCTCAGACAATAGAGCAGGCAGGCCTTGCCAATTCGGTGGTTATCCAGAAATTCTAATCAAGCTTTCGGATGTCTGGTCACTCTCAGCTGCTTATTTTTAAGTGAAAATATTATGTTGAACTTAGAAAACTTAGCATCTCTACTTAAATACCAAGAGTGAGGGATTTAGTAAGCGATTGCTTGGTTAATGGGGTTGATTCTTGGGTTTGTCACTCTGAATTTTATTACTTTTCTCTTCTTTGCTAGAATCCCGCATCTCGTAATATATCTAAATCTTGTGATTTTAACGTGCATCACTTCCACAATGGTCTTAAAATTACATAGTTGAATAGGATTTGTACAAATTGAAGAGAATATAATGTTTAGAGTAGATCTCTTCTCATCGTGGTGTGACCTGTTGCATTGTGGAGACCCTTTCTTGCAAGTGCGTGTCATTGTGCTTGTGATATAAAATTTTGTATAATTATCTGTATCTGTTTACAGATGATGAATACTGTTTTTCATTTTCAGTTAAGCTTTTTTAACTGGTGATAGGGTACTGCCTTTCTAGTAGAAGTACATGGGATTAATCAATAGATTATGCATTAGTTAGAGAGGATATGTGTTTGGTTACCAATTTTGTGTTCTTGTTTTCAAAAAATTGAAATAAATGATGAATTTTAATGTTTAAGTATAAGATGTTGATATTTATCTAAAATATATGTTTAATAATAAATTCTGGAAATGATATATAAAACAAAAAAAAAAAAATGAATTTATCGAACATGGTTCTCTTGCTCCCAACTTGCTTTCTGAGAAAAGTAAAGCCTAAAGCAGTTGGCAGAATCATAATTGCCCCAAGTAATCGGGCCAAGACTATCTGGAGATTAAAGCATTTAAGCCCAAGGTGCTTGCCGCTTTGCATGTTGCCTCCTAGGCTCAACCCGCGTTTGTCAAATTAGGTTTCTGTGCCTGATTATGATTTCTGGCAAGCCAATTCTGAGATATTTTTAGCTATGATTTTTTAATTTATTATTATTATTTTTTGTTTATTAGATTTCCTGATCTGCATGCCGTTAAAAATAAAATAAGAATGATAATATAGGAAATTGATGAAAGAAATTAAAATCATACTAAATCATATACATATATTAAGATTAGATGTAGATTAAATTTGGGTTTGACTATGTTTGTTTATAATTTACATATAGTTTTTTAACGCATGATAAATATAAAGACATTAAGATCTCTTTTATTTAACGATATAATTGTTTAAATGCATTAAAAATTAAACTTTGATCGGTATACCACTGCAGTATATGGAGTTGTCATCTGGAACTTATATTGCAACTTTGCCTTTGGGTTGTGTTATGGGAAGAAGTCTATCACGGCATCGAGTTATATCAATTATCTCCATTAATGGTGGCACGGATATGGCACTAGGAAAAGCAACATGTCGGCCAAAGTATATTAATGCCACACCATTTGCACGATCTCAATTCACTAGCTACATATTGTTCGGTTCATCAAGGGACCCTCCTCAATGGTTGCGTGCTAGCCACATGAAAGGCTTGCCATAAATCAGTTACAAGTACTCTGTATTGATAGTTTTATACCCAATTTCAGAGTTCAGACGATTTGAAGTTTATATAAAAGGGAGAGTCTTGTCAAAGCCGAAAGAAACAAAAGCCACCAATGAAAGGGTGGTATTTACTCTCACCCCCACTCAAATTTTGAGAAAACACCTAATTCCAGACTTTTGTTAAACTAACATTTATTCTCTAAAATTTTTATTATTTTCATAAAAATTAATAATTATCCCAAAAAATATAAAAAATAGATGTTAGTTTAATAAAAATTTGAAATTAAATATTTTTTCAAAATTTAACTTGGAGTCAATGAAATTTCCCCTAATAAAAAAATAATATATATATATATATATATAGCTCATGCTCATTCCTTTAATTTGTTGCAAATTGGTGAATCAAATTAGTGAAACACCAATTATGTCACGCCCACTTCGAGCAAGTGTGCACGGTGTCATTTAATGCTAATTGCCACCCACTTGAAGTGAAGTTACTTAAGAAAATAATCATAAATTTTGCTTTACTACTTGCATCTGTTAATAGTGGGTCTAAGCTTCCGTGTTGGTAATTCAATTAGTAATGGATGCTATGCTTGGACCCACTATTCAAAGTCTTATGTGGTTTCTTGGGTATTGTTATGATCTAAACTAGAAGTTGACTTCATGATTTGATCATAATCAAATCCTGCATGTGGACCAATGCTCATCAATGATATTTTTGGGATAACTAGATAAAGTTAATTGCATGCTGTACTCAAGATGGAAATGGATTTTTCTCCTTCAATCATGGTTATCATTGTTTTAGGTTGTAATTTGTAAACCCTCTATGAGCATGGCGCCTCCTTAATCAGTGAAGGAATGTTTAGCACCAAGCAGTTCTGAATACATTTATAAACTCCCCGCAAGTACGCAATTGTCACCTTTTTTCGAACAGACACCAAGATGCCAGTTAGAAAATAAACGTGAAGGCTTTACTTTTGGGGACAAAAGACCAAATGAAGAATTAAATATATAATTTGTACAATTTTCAAACCCATGCAAGTTGCCGTTGCAGTTCTAATTATTAATCGAGCTTGAGAGATTGCTTTAATGATCAATATATATCAAAGTTACAATGTGATGGGTAGTGATCCAATGGCATGCATCCAAGTTGTGTCTTTGAACTAATGGAAATTTGCGGAAAGATAAAGTAGGGAAAAGGATAATCTTTGTTGCAAGTGGTAAGACAACATTCACGTATCTTTGCTGAAAGTGGGAAGACATGTACGTATATTAAGATATTGTTCCACTGATCATTATCTTTAAAGCAAATGGATGAGGAAGCTAGCTAGGCTGGCCCCGCTTTGAAAATTAAGCATGGATTTCGATGATTGCTATAATTTGTACAAGCTCTCGCATGAGCTAGAGCGATTCTAATTTGACATAACTAGAAAATACTTATTGCAGAATGTGATCGACTGGTTTGTTTTGCTAATGTCGATGTGGGTTGTTAGATAAACAAACTAAAGTGGAAACAGAAAAGGGTGGAGCTAAAAAGGTTTCTTGATCAAGTCCCCTAATATCAACACAAATCGTTGTTAAAAGCGGATTAACTTTCAAATAAGTCTCTTTAAAGACTTAAAACTTATTAAAGACGTAGCGTGGGAGAGTTCAAACGTTGAGAGGAGAATAATCAGAGAACTATGATTTGATTGCATGATGCCCATGACACAAAGTGTGTAATTTTTCAAAGCTCATTTATTGATCCACATGTAGCAGCTAGCTAGCAAGCTGTTCTTTTATCTATCTATCCATCTATTTCTTCCTTTCCTTTATGTCTAATCTATCATGCAACTATTCATGGAAATGACGTAAAGTGAATCAGAAATGCTTTGCTTGAAAGTCGAAATGGCCTGCCTAGGCTTCCTGTATCCTCCATATACCCTCCCCATCGCCACCACCATCTTCTCATACTCAACAGCAGTGACGTTTCTCAACTTTTCCTTAGCCTTGCTTTGCTTTTCTTTTATTCTTAAGCTGTTGTGACGGATTCGCTTATTACATTACACGCATGCTTTTCTCTCTCTTCCTCCTCCAAACCCTAACCCTAATACAAAACCTAACCTTGCAATCCGCCTTTGAGCCATTGCCTGCCCCTTGTTTCTAATTAATGTCGTCTTTACACAACCTCAAAATAATTAAAAAAACTAAAAGAAAAATTCAATGTACAAGTTTTGCTATGGACCCTGCACTGAAGCATTGAACCGTTTCCCTTGGCCTTAATGTTTTTCTTAATAATGGAATGTCAAATCTCAAATCTCGATCTACAAGGTGCTTGATTTGCTATGTACGGAAAATCTATTAGGATATGCCCGTATTGATTGGAAATTTAAGTCAAGATCGTCTGGTATTGTTGTTGAAAAATCTGCCATGCTAACTTTTACCCTGCATTTGAGCGCTTCAAATATAATTTAATTATCTCATTCAAAAATTCATGTATGATTGGTACGGTGTACTTGTCCAACAAGAGAGAGAGAGAACGAACTAAACCATAGTCTTCAACAATTTGTTCGCTAGATTATAATAAGATCTATATAATTGCGCGTAATAACATCTCTAATGTGAAGGAGCAAAATTGAAGTTTGAAACTCATTAATTAAATAGAGAGCCATACGAGATAGATAAATGGTGAGTAAAGTTGTTGGAAAGATTCAATTATCAAATAAGAAGAATATCTATTTTGTATATTAAAGTCCAAAACTTATCCTTTATGAGCCATATGAAGATTCAATAGTCATATTGCATCCAAATTCCAATCGCATAATTGCTTGCACAATGTTCTCTGCGCAAGTGAACCATCTGTCCTATGGACTTAATGTCACCAAAGTTCGTATAGCAAGCTAGCGAGGTGCATGAACCACACCATTATACGTAAGGCGGTTGCTTATGCATTTGCTCATCTAGCCTAGAAAGGTAAAAAAATAAAAAATAAAATATAAAAAAATTTAAAAGCTGACAAATAATTTGTCAAATAAGAATGTCTAAGCATGCACAAGTTAAATCGTATTATAAAAAATTGAAAAGCCGGGTAAGGATGTAAGATGCTGCGACTTCTCTGAGCAAATTACAAATATTCTTATCTTACATGTTAGAGAACACGTGTGATTGCAGACACAAAACAAACTCAGTACAAAATTAAAAAGACAAGATCGACTAGTAACAGCGACTGTGTGCAGTACTATATATACACTGTAGAGCAAACTGGAATGGCGATTGTCCCGACCTTTCAAGCCATGGTATTGTATTATAAGTGACAATACGAAGAAAACAGACACGGCTCTCAGTTCTCTTTCTGTTTGTATGTAGATGGATGGGGTAAATCTTGATCAGTGGCACTGTGAAACAATAGGTGTCCCACGCAGTACTGTAGAGAGTAGAGTATGCTTAAGGGGGTAAATACATAAACACCCCCGAGGTTTGGTTTAAGTAACAATCTCACCCCTGTTATTAATAAAGTAACATAGACACCCCCAGAATTGGAAAATATAGGGGTCTTAACACATAAAAATAGGGGTTTTAATGTTACTTAAAATATCAAAATGGGGTCTTTATGTTACTTTATGAATAACAGGGGTGAGTTTGTTACTTAGACCAAACCTTGGGGGTGTCTATGTATTTATCCCTATGCTTAAGTATTGAACAATAAAAAGATATACTATATATAACATATTTGTTGTTGGAGAATTAGGTAATATAGACGGACAAGGGAAAAGAGACAATTTTGTTCAATTTGATTGGGAGCTGCTTCCACGGTTGTTCACAGAAGAACGAAGCTAGCTAGGGCTCCTACACAACCTTTATCATGAGAGAGAAAAAAGACCTATACAGGGTGAGAGTAGCTATAGAGACTTTGGAAGAGACATTCGGACTGTCCCACTTGCTTTCCCAGCTTTTCAATTGTAGCCGAAACCCCACTGCTCCTTTGGCAAATAATTACTGATTAGATGCTAGTATGACTCATGAGACTAATAATGAGAGAGAGAGAGAGCCGAAGAATTATTTAATTAATGTCTTAGGAAAAAGATTTGTGTCAGTGTGATAATAATTTTACTGATCACCTAATCCATCCAAGAGATCTGTGATCAATGCTAGGTAGCTCTAGCTAGGGATAATGTTATTTCACATTGAAGAGAAGGTGAAGTTGAAGAGAATATCTACAAAATATAGAGCTGTACTGGGGATGGGCTTGGGGCATCGTTTGGTAGTGTCAAGTGAATGGCTAAGAAGAGGACAAAATGTGTGAGAATATTAAATGAGTGGACAGATTGCTATCAAACTCTAGTAGAGTGTAAAAAAGAGTTTATACAGTTTAGAGAGATGGTAGAGTGATTCCGTGCCCAATAAACCTTTCCTTCCCTCTCCGCCATCTATGAGTAGTAAGAGAGAAGAGACTCGTTTGGCACTTCCTCGATTTGATCGTTCCTCTCTTCTCTCTCTTGTCTAGCTACAAAATTTCCTCAAAAATCTTTTATTTTCTTTCTTTTGCCAGTAATGGCAGTGCTTCAGTTGCAGTGCAAGAAAAGAGGTAGAGAGTATTCATCGGGAAGGTAAAGCTTCGCCTCAAAGATAACATACACTATACCCGTCAAACACCGTCTCTTCTTCTAATTTTTCTCTTTTTCTCTCTGCATACCCCGCGTGCCCTCTGCTCTTTCACTGAGAGCCCTCTCTCTCTCTCTCACTCACTCACTGAAGCCTCGCGTAGAGAGGGAGGGAGAGAGAGAATAAGTGAGAGTTAATGTTGTTGTTAATCGCACCAGAAACTAGAAAGATAAACACCCATTTTCCAAAGGAAACCTGAGCAGGCTTTGCCAGAGAAAAAAGCCAGGAGAGTAAAACTTACAACAGATAGCATAACTGACCACTACCACTATCACTGTTTAGGATTTCTGTAAAAAGGCTGATTGTTGTAGCATAAATCTCGGGAGAGACTGAGATACAACAATCTTTGGCGAAAAGATTGCGTAGGAGAGAGAGAGAGAGAAAGACATGGTTAATGTTGTTATTACAAAGCCAAAGTGAACAAACAACTAAAAAAGATAAGATAGTGAGAGATATAGAAAGAGAGAGAGATAATGGAGGGTGGTTCTAATAGCACTTCTTGTATGATGGCTTTTGGAGACAACAGTAATGGACTATGTCCTATGATGATGATGGTGCCTCATATGACCACCTCTCATCAACATCATGATCATCATCCTGATGCAGACTCAAATACCTTATTTCTTCCCCTACCTGTTACCAGCAATCAAAATCATCAAAACCACCGCAATACTAGTTGTGGCTCTTCACTGATTCTTAACGATAACAACAACACAGCTGGTTGCTACTTCATGGAGAGCAACGATGGTAGCACTTCTTCTGTCAAGGCTAAGATCATGGCTCATCCTCACTACCAACGTCTCTTGGCTGCCTATGCCAATTGTCAGAAGGTTCAAGAAGACATTTTTATAAACTCAAATATATACCTAAGACCTCTACTGCCCCAAAATCTCTCTCTCTCTAGCACACACATTCACATCTCTGCCTTCTTTCATGTATAAGACTTAACTAATTCAAATACAATAAGTTCAGTGTCCTGGAAACGATAGATATTTCATATTCGCTTCGTTTCTTTCAAATTATCTCGATGCAAGAGTAAAAATCTTCATTCTTGTTAGCCTACAAATTCATACTGTATATACTTGCTTCCTTCGTTGTTTCTTCTCTCCTTCGTTGGTACTTTTCTTTTATGAATATTTATGTGTTCCTAGTCAAGGATAGGTCAAAGCCTTTTTGATTGTTATGATGGAGACATGAGTCTTCGTCTTATTTTTTGCACCTTTTCTTTATAGCAAAGATGATTATTTTCTGATGAGAGGGAACAAAACAAACAGGTGGGAGCGCCACCTGATGTGGTGGCAAGACTGGAAGAAGCTTGCGCAACAGCGGCAACAATTGGCCCCACGGTCACGGGCTCTCTTGGCGAAGATCCAGCCCTTGATCAGTTCATGGAGGCTTACTGCGAGATGCTGATCAAGTACGAGCAAGAGCTATCTAAACCCTTCAAGGAAGCCATGCTTTTTCTTCAAAAAGTTGAAAGCCAATTCAAAGCCCTCACTGTGTCCTCTTCAAGTTCTGGTGATAACATCTCTCCTCTCTCTCTCACACCGAATGCCTTCTTCTTTTGTTTTGTTTTTTCATTTTAGATCGTTCGATCTTTTTAGGTTTGGCTAATTAATTCAATTAGTTCAGTCATGCATGTGAACGTCTCCAAGATCACTATAACTAGGTTTAATTAGCAGCTTTTATGAGCTTGTTTCCCGAAGTGGGTACCTAGTTTTTCCCTCATTTTAAATCTTCCGTTGTGCTCGCTTCTTCTTTGGCCTTTTTTCTAAACTTTTTTAGCTATCTATTTTCACTGGTATGCAACTGGTATAGTCACTAGGGTACACCCATATAAACGATGGTACTCCTAACCAACCCATATGGAGTGTAGTACATATTCCTGCTTTTGATTCTTCTTGATGTTTGTGTGTTTCGAGGCCTCGCTTATTGGTTTCTTGTGATTTCTTCCATCTCCTTCTGTATGAGTAGACACTAGACATTGACAAATATTTTCTACTTTTTTGGGAATAGAAGAAAATGGCTTTTCAATAATTTCGTTGTTATTGCCGTATTTAATGTAACTTTGACGTTGAAGATGGTTTTCATTCACTTATTTTATTATTCTCTTGAAGATAGGCAAGCTTTTGGAGGTGCAAAAGATATCATTTTTCAAGGGCGATCACAATATGAAAAAGTTTTTTAAGAGTGGGAAGATGCCTATTAAGTTTTGACTCTTAAAAAGATTTGGACAACCATATATAATTACACTAACCATATACAGATTATGATTGTCACTTGACTAAAGGACTTGCGATATCTAACTAAAATTCAGCTATATTCACATTATGGAGCATGAGCACAATTAATAAGTGTTCCTAGGTCTGCATGAGGTATGCAATTGTCTGAGATATGGATAAATTATAGGGGATTGGACTGACTGGAATGAGTTTTTCTGGGATTTGGACGGAAGAGCTATATCATTTAATTAAGTGATAATCATATACTTCTCATAATGCTTCATCATAAAAGTTAAGTGTGCGGTAAGGAGCATCACCATGATCAACAGGAAAAATATTGATGTTAAGCTATCTTATGGGATGGCTGATTATCATCACTTAACTTTCATGCATAAAAGCCCACTCTTGCGGCTTATTAAATGGATTATCCTGTTTGCAGTACTGGAAAATCTGCTTCTGCAGTTGTGTCTAGCCATATATGTATGCTTGTGGTCATGCAAGCATGAAAACATGATCATACAGTTAAAGCTGTGCCCTTTACATTGATTTAAGCATATATACATCTTGATCCACTAAGTGTTTTGATTTGCACTAATTTGTCAATTCATTTTTAAACTAATTTTTGAGGTTTTAAACAAGAGTTATTAAGGAAAGATATGGAAGTATTTTGTTGAAGTGAAACATAACTTTTGCTGCTAACATGAAGTTTACTAGTTTCTTTGGCTTTTTGATATAGGGTTTTCTTATACTATTCATGGATCATTTTAACATGTGGCCTATGTTAAGAATCTAAATATAGTAAAACAACATTAATCCTCACCACATAGGGAAATAATCATGCTAATAAATCAGTTTGACTTCGTAAATGGTAAATATTAAATGTTGATTTACTATTTTTAGGTTCATAATATGTGCCCTTAGTGTGTAGAAATTAACAATTGTTTTTTGTATTTTTATTCTTTAGCTACAATCTTTTTTCCCGGACTAGATTAATTTCCTTTTTCCTCGTAATCTGTGTGTTTGTCAACATCTTTTAACTGGTTAAACACTTTAGTTCTGAAGGAAGCTTGCTCTTTCTAGCTAAGATGTCCACAAATTGTAAGAAGAGTGTGTTGCAACTTTTCGTTCAGGAGAGGATGTCAAGTTCAAACTATCTTTATTTAGAAGTGATACATTAGTGTCAAATGGGGATACTTTTTTTGTACAATAATTTTCTTAATCATGTGATGTCTTCATAACAGAATATTTTATTTCAAAATATGTATAATCTTCTTTTGAAACTGACTATATGTATTCAATTGTTTCTTCTAAGAACAATGTATCTGTTTTATAAACATTCTTACAGCTTCAGTTGGGTCCTTTCTTTTATTTTTTTATTTTTTTTGCCTTTTCGTTGAGCCAATTTACCTGGGATGTGAGAAGGAATAAAATGAATTTGTGATACAAACTCTCAATTAATAAAACTGTACAGAAAAGTTATTACTCATCTTATGGTGGATGTAGGTTATGTAGCCATTCATCTTGTTGGCAACTTCTAGAGAAAAGGTAGAAAGCACGATTAATGCCTTATAATAGTTAATTAAAAAAATTTTCCAGATTATATCTGTGCGATGGATGGATATAAATATCTAATGGGATTAAGATTGTATGTGTTTCCTGTACTTTATTGGGTTTGGATAATAGGATGCTATGGATCTAAAAGTAGCTCCTATACTTGCAACTTAAGAGACTAATAGACATCAGATGCTTAAGGCTTATTGTAAATTAGGATTTGGTGGTCCTTTCATGCAAGACAATCTTAGACCATAGCTAATCATGTTTCATGATGCATCGCATAATTTCATTATTAATTATAATGGTAGGGCATATCTTCTTTGATGGTCTTGTTTAGTTAAATATTAATTGCCTGAGTAGGTATTAGGAAAAGACTTTGAAACGCTTGAGCCACTGCCATATATTTTGACTTTTTCTATGAAAATCTCTTCCTCCTGAGTTAATGCCTTGGAGAGCAAAACCCTATTCAATCTTGAATGCACTGACGACCCATGTCTCTTAACCATCTCATACAGCTGTGATGATCACTTCTTATCTATAATGAGTTTCCAATACATTTCCTCTCCTAAAGCAAGTCCTTTAGTGTCTTCCTTTCATGTAGTGCATTAATGTTGATATTAAGTTCAAATTCATCATGAGAGGGTATTATATACGTAAACTTTCCTCGTATCGTTAAAATCAAAAGTAACTAGAAAATTCTTTTTTTGTGTAGGGTTTCTTTGCGGTGCGGTCAGTTTTATGCCATATATACTTTACATCTGCACTGATGCCCCATTTATTGTGACAGTGCTTATGAATATCTTACATGATAGTGCTTCCGATAATACCTTTTTTTAGAATAGTATGAGTTGTTTGGTAGCTAATTATGAGTTGTTTGTGTGATAGTTATGTTAAGTCAAAATGTTTTCTATTGTATTTTGGAATTTGGAAGCTGTTCGCAAATACTATTTTTATCATTGACTTGATTAGATTTTTAATTATGTTACATCTGCAATAAATGATTAAAGATTAACAACTGCATTTCAAGAGGTTAAACCAAGGAAACTACCCTCGCACAAAAAGGCAAAGGTAAAAACAGGAAAATCAAAGTACATACACATTGTGGAAGAGCAACAAAGCAAAACAATAAAGCAAGAAATAAAACAACTTGCTAAAACTACTATTATGCTAAATGGATCAATTATCTGCCTTTGAGAATTGTTGCTCCAAGGTATTTGCCCAGCACTTTGATCGTTCAAATATGTTGTAGAGAGTCATTTCTGTATAAGATCTTGTAAAGCAATTTAACTTGACAAGCATGTCTGCTTACCGTTTTGTGCTGCCATCAGCTCAGGGCGAGGCTATTGATAGGAATGCTTCATCAGAAGAAGAGGTCGATGTGAATAACGATTTCATAGATCCCCAAGCAGAAGACAGAGAACTAAAAGGTCAGCTTCTGCGCAGGTACAGCGGATATTTAGGTAGTCTTAAGCAGGAGTTCATGAAGAAGAGAAAGAAAGGGAAGCTGCCTAAAGAAGCCCGACAACAATTGCTAGATTGGTGGAGCAGACATTACAAATGGCCTTACCCATCGGTATCTATATGCTTGCAGTTCAATTTATTGTTTATGCCTATGGTTGTTTATACAAATGAGAAAATCCCTTAATGGAGGGCTCTTTCTGCCCATTAAATATATGTGCTGAATATTAGATATTATAAGCTAGGTGGACCACTATTATACCCGTTTGTTGCTATCTTACAGATGTTGCCCCTCAATTGTTTTTAATCTATTTGTTTCCCTACTCAAAGCAAAAGAACTCCTTATACTATCATGTAATTCCATCTGGCGGTAACTAATTGTGCCCGTAGTCAAGAAAAATGACAGAAACAGTGTACCCCAGCTCACCTTTTCTCTGTCATCAAAGGGGCAATTTACTTCTTATGTTCTTTACTGTGCAGCCAAACATTTGTGGTTCTACTGGCTACATGCGTCATTTGTAATTTGTTTCTAAGTCTTTATATGTACCTAATAGATGTTCCTGGCTAATCATTTTCTGTGCTGATGTCATAGGAGTCACAGAAGCTGGCCCTTGCGGAATCTACTGGTTTAGATCAGAAGCAAATAAACAACTGGTTTATTAATCAAAGGAAACGGCATTGGAAGCCTTCGGAGGACATGCAGTTTGTGGTGATGGATGCTGCACATCCTCACTATTACATGGACAACGTTTTGGGGAATCCTTTTCCAATGGATCTCTCTTCTTCAATGCTTTGAACAAGTTAACATGGCGCTGATCTTCTTTACTCTATTTAAGTTTATTTATATCTGAACCCAAAATATTATATAATGCGAATTATATATCTTAATTATTATTAGTATATTGCATACGGGGCTTGTATGCACGTGGATGCTATATTTAATATAAGTTCAGACGGTGGAATTAGTTTTACTTGGTCGTGCATGACTTCCCTTGTTTCTTGGTGTCTATAGTGAACATCTATATCTCGCTTTCATCAGCTGCTTGTTAATTACAAGGCTTTGATTCGAATGACACCATTATATCATTAATTTATGTTGTGTATATTTTGTTCAAATCATAAATAGTACTAGAGAGTCTCTGTAGATTTATTCTAGCTATATATGTACATTATCCAGTCTCACTTATTACACGCACGTTTACATATGTATGTTATAATAGTTCATGTTTATGTGCACGGTCATGTGCCTGCCTGTTGAAAGGACTTGAGCTGGCTGCCTTTGTCTGGTCTTTGCAGCTTCCCTCGTGAAATATAACATATTGGAAGATGAATATGGATAAAGTTGTATACGTTATTATGTTAAAGAGTGACAGTGGAACAATATCATATATCAGTTAGAATTATTACGTAGTTATAAATGATGTTAACCTTGAACTCATCTTTAGGTCAGAGCGTCTTTAAGTTTGCACGAGGACATGGTGGCAACACTTTTTGTGACGATGGATAACGAGATGTCAAGCTTTAGAGATACATAAAAATAACTTAAAAAAGTCCTATCTAAACTTAAACTGTGAGCTTAAATTTTTTAAAAATGATCACACTGCTAAAAAATCTAATCTAATTATTGTTAAAGTCGAGTCATTTATGTCCATGTAATTAAAAATAGTGTCAAAGTTTCATATGAGGTTATTTGCATAAAAAAAAGAAAAAAGAAAAAAAAGTAGGTGTCAAAAATAGAGTCTGAGCACCTATATTTTTTAACACCTATCCTAACGAATAGAAATCTAATATTTTCTCTCCACACGCATCCAAATTCTATTTCTACTCTTCTATTTTAATTTTATCAGTATAATTTGTTTCCTCTATTGAATTGACTTACTATATAGCAATATCTTTCAGTCCATGGTGAAAGTAGATACAAAACGAAGAAAGTTTTTTCTTTCCACTTTGTTTAAAGAACTTTTGGCTTTGTTTGGACAGGTTTTCAAGGTAACACGATCCATCTTTGCACTTGAATGGGTGAGATAGCATTGTTTTGTTCTTCATTATCTTGATTATATATTTTACCAGGTAATCAAAAGTATAAAATATAAGCAGGGTAATCATCATAAACAAACATGGCTTTCTATATAGTTTCAAATCCAACTGCTGATGTGGTATAGATAAAATATTCTGCAGAATTGACACAGATCTCATATTCTGCATGTTCGATATAAATCACATATTTAATGTTTAAAAATTATATATAATGGTTTAATGTAAATCTTAAATTATCTTATCGTTTTGGTAACTTCTTTCCATGATATTTTACTAATAAAAGAAATTACATAATAGTGGGTGTTCAAAATATATTTTTGAGTACAAATAGTCCCATCCCAAGTTTCAGCTTAGCAAGACTTTGAAATAATATTATATATATAGTTAATTGATACAACTAAATTTATAGCATCGAATATTAAAAAATATCCTTGGGTAAGTAAAAAATAATTTGAAAATAATCTATGCAATAAGGTTATATCATATAAGCTTGTGTTTATTTATTATGAACGACACGTCGTCGACCTTGGAAACAACATGCAGTCCGTCATAAACTCATAATCTATACTAATGGGCCTGTGGAGAGTTGGGCCATTTAATTTGACAAATTGGGCCCAATCCATCAAAACCTCTTCCTCTGTGCTCCCTGCCCTTAAACCCCCCAAAGTGAAGTGTTAATCATCCCTCTCTCAGACTGCCTCCTCCTCTGAAACCCATCTCTCCGGTGGAGAGGACGACCGCCTGATTTCTACAACGTCATCAGTTGATTGATAAACTAGTGGGTCTTTATCTGTTGCGGACAATTAAAAGCTTTGGGGCGTAAATGGCGCTGTCCGTCGCCGGAAGGCTTTTACGTCGTTTTGGGTCCTTTTCTGCGTTTAATCGCTTTGAGTCTCCAAATTCAGCGAATCAGACTTCTCGAACACTTCATGGTATGGTATTATATTTTACTGCTTGTTTTATCTGTATGATCAAAACTGGTTCTTTTTATGACTTTGTAAAGCTTTCTGCTTTGTACATTTTTAACAGATTTTTGTGGTGTTGCTTCTGGGGATAACTTAAAGGTAAGTTTTTGTTGCATTTTCTTTCCCATTTTGTACATTTTTATTTGTATTCTTTTTAGTGTTTATCTACTTTGTGTTACAGTCATGAGTCTTTTTTGGTCTACTTATTAGGTCAGTATTCGAGGGGTGGCCTTTTTTTTTAAAAAAAAAATCTTCTTATTTTTAATTTAAGCCATTTTTGTTGTTCAACGTAGGTTGGGTCATCTTTCCTTGCTTGTAGAAGGTTTTCAACTACTATTCTGACTCCTGACTCAAGTGAAGGTGCTTTTCCCTCTGATTTGCTGTCCAAGAAGGCTGTGATAACACCAGACCGTGCTATAGGTATGAATGCAGTTGAAACGTTGCAATTTGTATGTGCTAAATTGTCCAGGGAAAATTGTGGTTCTATTAAACTTTCTTGCTTTTACTTTGTTTCTTTATATGATACTTATTCATAGAAATTTTTGAGGAATTATCCTGGGATTTCAAAAATCGAGGCTGTGGAAGATAATGGCCTAATGCTTTATATGCTCATAATTTATAATATACATCTGTGCTTTGAGTTTTGTATGTGCCTTCATAAAGTAAGATCTATCAACAAAAGCTAAAATTGCAGGTAAGAGATTTTATGCTGCTATGTTACTTGAGACGACCAGATAAGTTGCCAGTGTTAGATTCCAATGTTTTTGATGTTTTGTTATTTGGGAGAAAGATATAATTTTCTAGCTATCTTGTAAACTTTTATTTTCTTTGGATAAAGGGTTCTTTTAATGATTGGAAATTGAGTACAAAAAAGGTGAAGAAGCAATCCACAAGACATCAATATACAATAAAAACTAGAGAGAGCACCCTAAAAAACAACGAAATTGTAATACAACTGCTTTCCGATCATGATGAATTAAAAAAAATGATTTTTTTTGTTTGGAATATTAAAGACACTGAAGCCGAAGAATAGCTATCTCTCCATTATGATCTTCTAGTTTGCTTATAATGAACTGTAGAAACCCAGTGTGGCGTTGTGACACTAGTTGTGTTTTAAGTTGCCTGGATAAATTCAATAAATAAACTGATTGCTTATAAGTTATGATTATATTCTTGAGGAAAGCCAAACCCTGATACATTCTCAGAAAAGTGTCACCTGTTGCTCTCCTCTTTCTAGCGAGAAGGGTGACAATAAGACAAATTGATTTGAGAAATGTACTTTGCCAGGAGAAGTAGAAAGATAAACCAGCATCAGGGAAATGGCAAAGAAGGAACCAATGGATTTAACATTTTGTTACTGGTTATGATATATGATTCTATCAACATCCTCAAATTATTTCCGTTTTGTATGTATAATGTGTATAAAGCATTCTGAGAATATCTAAGCTAACTGTATTTTCTAGTGGATTCTCCCATTGACTAGTTAATGTCTTTTTAGGTACAATATGAATGGAAAATAGATATGTTCCATTGAATTTTGACATTTTCTATTAGGCTTGTGTGGCTTATGCGCTTTTTCCATGTCACTGATTTAAATGTATCGCTCTACGTTTTGATTCTATCCTGATTCATGTTGCATTCTACGGTTTATGGTGTCATAAACTTCAAATTTTTGAATGAAATAAATGTTGCTTCATTAGTTTATGAATTCTTAATTAATGACATATTTTGGGATGTAGGGCTTTGTCAGGATCTGGTAATTCCAGTTACAAATTTCCTTAGTAAAGACAAGGGCTTCATGGTCTTGGCCGGTGATGTTTTTGATGTGCCTATTAGGAAGGACATTATTCATCGTGTGGTACGATGGCAGCTTGCAAAACGACAGCAGGTAGTGCTTAATTTAATTGTCTTATCCATTTTTCTTATTTTCTATTTTTTTGTTTGTGTTTTTTATCTACACATTCTTCTTTTTAGTACAATTTTTGGAATGAGTTTTGAATGGCCCATTGTTTATTGATTTAGAACTTTGGATTCTTGTCATAAGAGGAAGCTAAACTGATTATTTGGGATTAGTTCTGTTTTCTCACATCATTTCAGATGTGTTAAGGTCTGTGTTATGCAAGACTTCTTGTGATCTACCCCTCATCCCAGCATTAGGGGGAACTTGGTTTAAATTACACAGGGGTAGGGGTAAGGCTGGCATAAGTAAATATGCATAGTTATTTGCAAATTTTATTTGTAAAGAATTAATTTTAGAGAAGTTGACAGCATGATTTGCTGATTGTCTGGTTAACAGGGAACACATTCAACAAAAACCATTAGTGATGTTAGTGGAACTGGAAGAAAGCCATGGCCACAAAAGGGTTCTGGTCGAGCTAGGCATGGAACATTGCGTGGTCCCCAGGTAATGTGTTTTCATGCTTGAATTATCAGTTTGGTTGTTTTCAAAATTTCAATGTTGCTGTATCATTGAGATGTTTACTTATGATATATATGGATGGGTAACAGTTCAGGGGTGGTGCTATTATGCATGGTCCTAAGCCCCGAAGTCATGCAATAAAGGTGAACAAGAAGGTTCGGCGTTTAGGGTTAAAGATTGCTCTAACTGCTCGAGCAGCAGAAGGGAAGGCAAGTCTCTCCCACTCTCTCTTACATACACAAATATATAGGCTAGTAGATAGATTCAGTTTCTAGTTTTTGCTTATTTGAATGTTTTGGAAATGCTTTCTTGAGTATAGAGGTACCATTAAGATCTTAAGCTAAACATAGTCTAGACTGGGTATCTTTGGGAATCCTTAAGAGGGAATGTGTAATCTGTAGTATATGTGATTTTCTTTCCATTTAAATTGTTGCATTTAAGCTTCTATGCTTTTGCAGCTTTGCTGTTCTTATATGATAGATATTGGATTCTTATGGTATTATTTCATTGATAAATAATAGTCGCCATTGGTTATATTTTCTACAATAGGACAGTTTACTGATGTCCCTGTGGACATTCGGTTCACTTTTTGCATTTCCTTACTCTATTCTTCGAGAACTTCTATTTTATTATAAAAAAAATTCATTGATAAATAAGAATCACCAGTTGCTATGAAGTTTTAACTCTTCTTGACAGTTTATGCGGAAGTGAGAACTGTAATGTCAGATTCTGAGATCCCCTGAAGAACTGTGGATTCCTTTTTTTTTTTTTTTTTTGGTTGTTGGAAGTTGTAGACGGTTGTAGGATTATATAAGGATTTGTTGCTTCAAGGGGGTGAATTCACAATTTTGGCCAAAACATAGCAAATTGTTTTGCTAGTTGTAGGGACTGAATACTTTTGACATACCTCAAGTTTTTCAGGAGATTAAGCTGCTTGCTCATCATAATCAGCTTTCTTGTGGAGTGGCCTGTGATCCACTTATGTGTAGTCAAATTTGAAACCTTGTAGTTAATTTGCTGGAGGTTTGAAGCAACTTAGGTGATAAGCTGAGTGAATTCAGTTTATTTGGCTCATTGTGGTTCTGAGAGTTTTTTAGGTAACTTTTTAACCATTTGAGCTGTGTTATCTGCATATCACTTATATAGAGGAGTCCCTTATGTTTACAGACTGAGGAAGAGTGAAAAATAGATCGCATTTCAGTAGCATCACACTTGGAATTCATTGCATTTTCACTCCTTGTTAGGACTTTACTATTATATTCTAACCCAACTACCCAACCAATGTACACCCCATATTGTGCTCCATAAGCTGTACTCTATATTTATTGTTCTGATTCTTCTACCAGAAAATGTATATTTGTGCTGCCTTGTTCTGTCATATTCCCTATTTTTTGTCCATAAAACCTAATATTCTTCTTCTTGTTGTTGTGCTTTTTAGTTATTAGTATTGATATTATTGTTGGGCTTTTGGTTTTGATTGATATATGATAGCCTAACTCAGAAGAATTGCATTAACAAACAGCTTATAGTGTTTGACGATTTGGAGGTTTCTACACACAAAACCAAGAATATTGTTCACTATTACAAGCAAATGGAAAATACTAAGAAAGTTTTGCTAGTTGACGGTGGTCCCATCAATGAAAAGCTGAAGCTGGCTACCCAAAATTTACATTATGTCAACGTATTGCCCTCAATTGTAAGTTGCTCTTCTGATCCTTATCCTCACCATATGTTGGTTCGGATGTGGAGGAATCAATATCTAGGCCTCACTTTGAGTTTTTATTAAGTTTAGATAGGCGGTTTGGTATATTATTGGGCCCTATGTTTTGACAAATAAGTGCATGGCCTTCTTTTATGATAAAATATGGGAATATTTTGCTGCTATATTAAAGCTTGTGAAAACTACTACCGATTCCCATAGAGTTTTATTAATATTCAAGGCATAAACTTTGATTTGATATCTTTTGTGAATTTTAATTGATCCTAATTTTCTTTAAACTTTTTGATTATTGTGAATTAACTCGGGTAGAAAAAAGAAACTTTACTTTCCAAGGTTTCTCAAGTAGAATGAACTATTTTGCTTCACTACTCAAAATAGTTCTTATTTATAAACTCACATTTAGGGTTTAATGCTAAAAAAATTTGTTGAACATTTTTTTTTTAATTTTTACTTCTCAAATTATGACTTTGTTCCTTGTGTGCAACATAGTGGTGGCTGGGTTCTTGAATTAATTATTATGCCACTTGTCTTCCATTTTAAAGCTTAAGCTTGTCATATGTCAATATACTTGCAGGGTTTGAATGTCTACAGCATCCTGTTGCACGACACATTGGTGATGTCTCGAGATGCTGTGAACAAAATCGTTGAGCGGATGCACACACCAATTAGTCGTTGAACCATTGTCGACATACTCCAGTCTTGATTCAGAATAGGAATCCTTATTTATTTTTAAGAAAAAAGAATAATCTGTATTTTTTTTTTTTGGCTAAAATATTTGGATGCATGGTCGGATGACCATGACCATTCCATTGTATCAGTTTTGTGCCTTGATGCTGTGAATTTTGTAGTTGAATTCTGGTGAATCACAAACATGACAGGCCATAGATTTTACGTGGTAGTTTTAAGACAATCTTTTCTTTCTCATGTAAGTTGTTAATCAACGTTCTGCAGTGTAAAAGGATTTGTGGCTTTGAGAATCTCTCTTCACATGCATTGCCTCCAATTACCGGAGATGATGATCAGTGGCATGTCTAAATCAAATTTGTTGACTAGACCGTTTCCTTTAACTTTCCAACTATTATAAGAGAAATGGTCATGGAGAATAGCTGCACAGTGTAATGTTAGATACATTTGTAAACATTATGTTCCACGATCCAACATGCCAAATCCACCATCAGCATGAGAATGGAAAGTAGAGGCCCTGGAAACATTTTCCATCTCAAAATCAAAATCTACAATGTCAACATTTTTCATTCACTTTCCATGTCGGCTACTGGGCTTTGACACATGTTGTGAAATTGGAAATTATTAAGACTTGTACTTAGTTTAACGCAGGAGAGTGACAGATATGGATATAAAGACGAGATTTTGCTGCAGTAAAAATCCACGCGGCATTCTATGATTGAAAAGAGGAAACGACAACTCCAAGATGAAAATCTAAGCCAAAAATCAACTTCATAGAACAGATAGATAAACTCTTATTAACCGTATTAATTAGCTAAATTGTAATTTAATTAACTTTTACATAAATAGAGACTCTGTATTAACTCAACCTATACTAACACTCTTCTTCTCTTTCTCCTTCTCTCTCTCTCTCTCGTCCTCTCCTCTCCCCTCCCTCCATGAGGACTTATTAGGGTTTCCCTTCACCACCAATTCGTTAAACAATTACCACTTTGCATTTCCACCATTTCGAAAGCTTTGATATTTCTCATCTCGTAAACCTCCCCAAAAAGAAATCTCGCGTTCTGCGTTAGCTTGAAGAAGGAAAAAAAAAAAAAAAACCTAGCTTTCATGGCCAAAACCAGACCAGGGATCACAACCAAGACCAAGCCTGGCAAACGAGACCTTGACTCTTACACTATCAGAGGCACTACCAAGGTTGTTAGAGGTATATCTCCTTCAAATTATCCCTTTAACATTTGTATTCTGTTTTTGCATATGCGTTCAAAAATTTTATTTTGATGATCAAGATGGAAATTTGAGGTAGTTTTTCTTCTGGGTAATTTTTGAGGGACGCTACTGTGTGTTTGTATGGTGAGAAACCTTGTCTTGAAGGTCTAAGAGTGAATGTGTGTCGTTCTGCATTTGGGTACTGTGTTATATGTACATGTGTATGTGTATGTACATTTGTTAATGGATGTGTATGTCTGTGTCGTAAATGTTTATTTTTTTGGTTGAGAGAATTTATAGTGTTTTTGCAGTTGGGTTTGTGTTATATATAGACATGAAAGTAATAAGAAATGTGGTTATGACGGTTAAAGAATGAGTTTGTGATGACTTTGTGGTGGGTTTGCAGTTGGGGATTGTGTGCTGATGCGGCCATCAGACACTGGTAAGGCCCCATATGTGGCACGAATTGAGAAGATTGAATCCGATGCTCGAAACAATGTCAAAGTACGTGTTAGGTGGTACTATCGGCCTGAGGAATCACTTGGAGGAAGGAGACAATTCCATGGAGCTAAGGAGCTCTTTTTATCGGACCACTACGACGTGCAGAGTGCTCACACAATTGAAGGAAAGTGTATAGTTCATTCTTTCAAGAACTACACTAAGCTTGAAAACGTTGGTGCAGAGGATTACTATTGTAGATTTGAGTATAAGGCTGCTACAGGGGGGTTTACACCCGACCGAGTTGCTGTGTGAGTTTTGTGATTTTATTTTTGTTCTTAATTGGATTTGGTATTTTGGTTACGGTTATTGAGGATCTTTTCTGTTTTCATTTTTTCTTTGAAGGTATTGCAAATGTGAGATGCCTTATAACCCAGATGATCTCATGGTACAATGTGAGGGCTGCAAGGACTGGTAAATTGCCGTGCTCTTCTCTCTGTGTTTTGTTTTTTATTTTTTGCTTAATATTATTATTATTATTGGTGCTACTTTATGTTTGATATCGGTTATATGGTGTTACACTTTTCTGTATGATTAATAATAACCTTTAGAATTTGAAATATTGGAGATAGGGAAGTACAAAGGTCGGGAAGAACATTTATATCTTTTATAAGAAGAAAGAAACTAAATTGTATGCTGTTAGGTTCTTTAATTTTTCTTGGTTTTCTAAATTCTAATTGGCTGGATAGACCAGTGTTGTCATAATTCTCGTTAATGTTGGTAAATATTTGGTTTATGTTGAATAATATAAGTCTATTTTCTGTGTCTTAATTATTTTAATATTGAATGGTGAGACACATGTTGGATAGGTGCTGTGATGAACTGTGTAACTTTGATGTGTAACAACCTCTGAGCAAAAATGCATCAAGTTTTACTTATCCTTTATGACTCATACTGATGGTAAGCCATTGTTATTGTAGGTATCATCCTGCTTGTGTGGGCATGACAATTGAAGAAGCAAAAAAGCTTGATCACTTTGTTTGTTCTGAATGTTCATCTGATGATGATGTCAAAAGATCCCAGAATGGATTTTCTTTATCACCAGCTGCTGATGTCAAGGTGAGACTAGTTTTCAGGTTCACATTATTAGTACACATAAGTGGTCTTTGTTTTCCCTGTTTGGATTGATATCTTCTCTTGTGGACAGAATATATGTTGAGAACTTGAGTAAAATGTCCTAAAGTTACCATGCACAAGTGCCGATGGTACCTTTTGGAGATGTCCAAAAGGGAAAATTTCTTTAAAAGGAAGTTTTCTGGGGTTGTTTTTCCTACTCCGACCCCCCCACCAAAAAAAAATGAACCCATTTAAATATTATTATTTTATCTTTGATGTTGAAATTTTTCCAAACATAACATGATTGCATATTGATAAGTGATACGTGCTGTTTTGTTACAATATGCTTAGGGGTTTCTTTGGCCAGCATTTTAATTGAGTAAATGTAATTGTAGGTCATACTGAGGCTTTCAGATATGGGAATAAGTACTTCTCTTATCTATCTGTCTATGGGAATTGCTTAAGTGCAGTGCAAATACTTATGATTGGTGTACTTGTTTGCACGGTTCAGCATATTATCATGTCAGCCTTCAATTTTTTCTTTTTGTTCGCTATGACCATTAAACATATTTATGACTGCAGCTTTTTTTTTTTTTTGGCCTACTGGTGCTCTGCCCATAATATTCCAAGTACTTGTGAGGTTGATTTTCTCATAAAATATTCTTAACATAGTTGTGCATGAAGCATTTGACTTCTCTAGAGTGGTGGTGCATGGTAAAGGCTGGTTGTCTATTGTAGTGGGAATAATGTATGGATTTATTTTTGATACACGAAGGAAAATAATGAATTTGGACCTAATATATGTATGTCAGCCAAGGATGACTGACTAATAAAGAGAGAGGTCATGAGTAAACTAGTACATGGATTACATATATGTTTGAAGAAGACTAAATCAATTTAGTTTAAATATGAGCTACCAAAACTGAAGTTTTATTATATTTCGTATCTGTGAAGCGGGGGCAGCCACATGTAGTAATGAGTAATCTCTTAAATCCATCAATAACAATCTTCAAAAAATTAATACTATGGATTTTGTCATCATCTGATATATTTCTTATCATAGACAAAGCTCATATTTTAATCTCAGATTTAGTCCAAACTGGTGGGAGTTGGGTTCAAATGCAATTTTGTGCTTACTTGAAGTTTCTCCTTTAGTTTCTTACGCATGCCCATTATTTGCATTCAACTTAAACTTTTGATGGCAGCTTTGTAAGCTGTGAATCCAGTTATGTCCCTCCTCTTTTCATATCATTTACATTAAATATTTCCAGCACTTGGATGCCTGAATTAACAGAAGTTAGTAATGATGAAAACAGACTGTATCCCAAATTTTGCAAATGTTTGCACTATAAAAAGTTTTGGTCAAAAAATTTTGGTGAGAATCCTCTCAGGTGTCCATGAGTAGTTAAGTATTTCTTGAACTTTCTTATGGGTTTAAGTGTCCACTGTTATACCGTATGCCTTAATGAATTAAGGTGAGAACTAAGTTGCTTTTTGGTCCACACTTAAGAATCTTTACTGATCTAAATCAGTCCTTTGAACATATGTGGACTCTTACTTTGAAGCCAAAAAAAGGGAGTTCCCTTGTTTGTATCCTCTAGCTCAAGAGTTTCTTTCATCCTTTATAACTTCATTTTGAGAGATCAAGCATTGGAACCATTCTGGTTAGGTAGAACAGATTAAATGTTGAAGGCTTCATCAGCTATAACGTTTCTATGGATGCGAGGTAGAGACTCCGACTGCATATTCAAATGCCTGAGCAATCCTTTAGTATGGGATCGTTGCATCTGTATATTCTATCTTTCTGGGCTTTTCTCACTTGTTGCACTACACATTTACATCATATATTTAATAAAAACTTATGATCTTCTCCCAGGTGGAGCCCAAGCGGAGGAAGAGATGAGTACTTTTTGGGGGCATTTGTGATGCGTGAGGGGAGGTGGCTCATCTTGCAGTTTTAGCTTTTAGAATGTGGTTGTGTGAGTTGTATAGTGCAGAAAGCTATTTTGTGCTCTGGTCAGACTGGAGCCTGTTAGTAATGTGTTTATTTTGAGACAATGTGTACCTATTCTAGGTCTAGTGATGGTTTTCTCTTTTTCAAGCTGTACCGGAAGGATTCAAATGTAGTTTCTTTGACATTAAACCATTCAAAACCAGGAATTTGAGTTCCAGTATTTCTTTGTGCATCGCATGGTTGCTCGTCCAAGTGATCCGTTTTGTTGGCAATATTCTCCGTTTTTATTGATCGTATCTTCACAATGTTGCGTGCTGACATTTTTATTTAGTAGCTTGTGGGTACGTAACGCTAGTATGTGTAATAAACATAATTTCTAAATAATTATCTTCCTGTCATTCCCCTCCAAAATTGTGCGGGTTCCTTGTTACCTTCTTTGGGAAGGGTCGTCGTAAAATTTGTTATCCCAAAGTAGCAATTTCATAAAAGAGTTTGTGTGTAGTACTACTCCTCTTGAAACTCAGACAAGTTAGAAGTCGACTAATCAAATGATGGATTTGGCAAAATTTTTGGAAAAGTTGAATAGTTTTTCATGTCCATGTACCCGGCTCTCAGAGTACTGTTGTTGACAATGGTGTCCCTACCGGCAGTGGACTCAATTATTGTTCGCTGGAGGTACCTGCATCCTATGAATCATGAATCATGATTAGCAATCTTGCCTATGTTATATCTTATGTAATATATATATATATATATATTTTTGGTGGGTTGGCAAGGAAAACATGCAGGGTCTCAAACCAGTTTTGAACGTATACGTAATACGTGAAAAAATAAAATATCAAAAAAGGAAGGTAACGGTCAGTCCAAAGTGGGGCTGATTTTTCATCCGAACAACTCATTAACAGCTTTATTCACATTAACATTGAGGTTAATCATCATATGTTTTCGCATGCTGTGGCAAGGATTCTCTCCTTCAAATTTGTAAATGAACCAAGCCTGCCAATCCCTATCTCATTTCTCTGTAAGCATGGCGAAAAAGGGTAACCTAATAGCTTCTTCACTGTTCGCAGTACTTCTGCTCTTTGTGAGTTTTATTGCTAGTTTTGCAGAAGAGCGGAATATATATTTGGTTTTAATGGAAGGAGATCCAGTTGCATTTCTCGGCAGCACTCAGCTGTCTAGTGATGATAGAAGTAGAGCCAACCCGAACAGGTACAGAACTCACGAGAACTCATCTTCCAATCTAGTATCGAATGATTATTCTACTCGTATAATAATCCAAATTGTCAATATAAGAAATGTCGAATATTGTTATATTTTGGATTTTTTTTTTTTTTTGGTGGAGAAGAAAATGATTATGATTATAAGTTTGGTTCGTTTTCCCAACGCTAAAAGTTTTTGTTTACACGTTAAATAGTGATGCTTCCAAAGCTCATGCAAAGCAGTTGGTGGATTCTCATGACCAGTTCCTTCAAAGTACTCTAGAAACCGGAAGCTACACCAAATTATATAGCTTTAAACACATTGTTAATGGCTTTGCAGTCCACACCACCCCTTCCCAGGTCCTCTCATTTATTAAAACCTTTAATAATTCACTCATATTTAGAAAAAAAAAAAATCTCAGTAACTTGGCAATTATGAAATTTTTCAGGCAAAGAAGCTCAAAGATGCTCCGCAAGCAAAGTTGGTAGAGAGAGATAGAGGAGCCAAACTGATGACAACATATACACCTGAATTTCTAGGGTTACCACAAGGAGTTTGGACACAGTTAGGAGGAGATAGAAACGCGGGTGAAGGGATAGTGATTGGTTTTGTTGACACAGGCATCGACCCGTCACATCCAAGTTTTGTTTATAACCCGTTTAATCCGTTCAGGGCGAATATTTCTCACTTTTCTGGTACCTGTGAAACGGGTCCTCTATTTCCTTTGACTGCTTGTAATGGAAAGATAGTTTCAGCCAGGTTTTTCTCAGCTGGGGCTCGATCGGTTGCTCCTCTTAACCCTTCAGTGGATTTCCTTTCACCATTTGATGCGGTTGGACATGGCAGGTAAATCTAGCGCGCTACATCTCAATATCTCAATGGTTGTGTAATTTTTGTTGAAGACGGTATAATTTTTTTTAAAAATGATTTATAATTTCTTTATTTAATAAATATTTTACAATTAAATATAATATTTTCTAGATATTAACAAATGTTGTTAAAACAAACGCTAAGACTATCCTATATAATTTAGAAATTCACCTTCAAGGTTTGAATTGTTACACTCATCATATGCATTGTACGTTCAGCCATGTGGCATCAACAGCTGCTGGAAATACTGGTGTTCCGGTGATCGTGAACGGCTTCTTTTATGGGAGAGCCAGTGGGACGGCGCCACGTGCTCGGTAGGTTATCATTATTTATGCCACTACATGGCTAGCCTGTTGAAATGTTGCATGGCTATGTCATTTCATTGCTGTACCTTTGCACTTTTAGCTTGCAGTACTTGGTTGTACCTAATTTTGACCCTTTTTTTTAAAATTTTTTTTTATCAGAATTGCTGTTTATAAGGCTGTGTATCCAACAGTGGGAACTCTTGCAGATGTAGTTGCAGCAATTGATCAAGTATGCAGCTCTAATTTCTTTTACAACTCTATCTCTAATTATTTTTTCTTTTTGGAAAAGCCAAATTTATTAGTTATAGTTTCCATATCAAAAGAAAACTTAAATAGAACTTCACCTATAATCAATCATACAATAAGGATACTTAAGCTGTTTAATCAATAAAGCAAAATTACATTTTGCAGATCAATGATTACCCATAAGCAGAAAATACATTTAAAAGAAAAAATAATCCATTATTATACATGCATGCATGCAACTATTTGTCTAAACTTCATAATTGAATCGTTTTGGTCTATCATATTCTCATTCTCACAACAGGCAACACATGATGGAGTGGATATCTTAAACCTCTCCGTTGGACCAGATGAGCCGCCAACAGATATACCCATTTTCTTAAGTATTTTCGATATTGTGACGCTGTTTGCAAGACGAGCAGGAGTTTTCGTGGTGCAAGCAGCTGGGAATCGGGGACCAGCTCCTTCAACTGTGGTGTCTTACAGCCCTTGGGCTGTCAGTGCCGCTGCCTGTAGCACTGATAGAATTTATCCTGCGTCTTTGCTTCTCGGAAATGGTCAAAAAGTTGGAGGCGTAGGATTATCAGGTATCTAATAATCATTAATTCGCAAATATAGTTTTACTTTTTACTGGGGTGAGATGAAAAAGAACCATAACCTTCAATATATTATTTTCTTTTCTTGCTCAGGACCAACACCAACTTTGGGTGGATTATTGCTTTCCAGGCTTGTCTTGGCCAAGGATATTCTTAGAAATGGGACATTTCCGAGGACTCCCCAGTACATTGAAGAGTGCCAATATCCAGAAGCATTTGACCCTTTTCTTGTGCAAGGTAATATTGTAATTTGCACTTTCTCGGATGGTTTCTATAACGGAACTTCATCGCTCACCGCCATCATCAACACAGCAAGAATTCTGCGATTCATGGGCTTTGTTCTAGTTGCAAACCCAGTTTATGGTGATTATACTGCCGAGCCCATTCCCTTTACCGTTTCCGGCATTTTGATCCCGAAAGTCTCCAGTTCACAGGTATGTACACATATCTAAAACAATGATTTAAAGTATACCAAACCAGAGTTACATAAATGTCAATATCTTTTTACAGATTATTTTGCAGTACTATGAGCAACAAACAAACAGGGATGGGAGAGGATTTGCCACCAATTTTAATGCACAAGCTGCCATAGGGGAGGGTAGAATTGCTTCATTTGAGGGGCGAGCACCCATCGTCAGCAGATTTTCTTCTAGAGGGCCAGATTTCATTGACATTAACAAAACTCCAACTGATGTACTCAAGCCTGATATACTTGCACCAGGGCACCAAATTTGGTCAGCCTGGAGCCCAATTAGTGCCTTGGATCCCATCATAACAGGTAAAATCAATTACAAAATGTGCTAATGTTTTCCAAGGCAAAGTAGCTGCTAAAAGCTTAAGCTAATTGGTCATGTGGACTCAGACATTAGTGCGGAACCTTTAATAAATTAAGAGTACATACTATTGATCTAACTTGGATACCTATATTTATCAGGATATAATTTTGCACTGTTGTCTGGTACAAGCATGGCAGCACCTCATACAGTCGGAATAGGAGCTCTCATTAAGCAACATAACCCATCGTGGATTCCATCAATGATTGCATCGGCAATCTCCACCACTGCCACCAAATATGATAACTATGGAGAGACAATAATGGCTGAAGGATCTGATATCGGTAGCATATATAACGCCACTCACTTTGATTTTGGTGCTGGCCACGTGAGTGCAACTCGTGCTATTGATCCAGGCCTCGTTTTATCATCAGGTAACCTTTTTTACTACTTGGAAATTGTTTAGCTTTGCTTCAATAATCTCGTTAAATACAAAAGTGTTCTTCAAAGCAGGATTTGAAGACTACATCAGTTTCTTGTGCTCTTTGCCCAACGTTGACCGGAATAGAATCAAGGCAGCTACGGGAGTATGGTGCACTCAATGGCTTAGCCACCCAGCCAACCTGAACCTCCCTTCAGTGACAATATCTGAACTTGTAAGGTCCCTAACAGTGCGGCGGAGTTTCAATAATGTAGTAAACAAATCAGAGACATACTTGAGCGCAGTAGTACCACCAAAAGGGACAGTAGTTAATTTGTATCCACCTTCGTTTACTATAGCTCCACTGGGATCTCAAGATTTGGATATACAATTCAGTGTGACCCAAGCAATGGGCGAGTTCAGCTTTGGTGAGATTGTTTTAACTGGAAGTTTGAATCACATTGTAAGAATACCATTATCAGTTAGGGCAGTTTCAACATTCTAAGATAAATGTTACTACAATCAGTCATTGCTGAAATATGAGATAAGCCAGAGGTTTGCAATTTCTTCGAGGTTGTTCATTACATGAAACATATCCATAAACCATTATTTCTTAATGATATGCCCTTTTACTAGGTAAAATATGACTCTTCTACCGTACAGCTTGGTGACCAAACTGTTTTCACTTGAATAATACCAATCCTCAAATCAGGCTTCTCTCATGTTATTTCATCTATAACATGTATTCAATATTTTATTAGTTATGAAAATTAAATCTGTTATATATTAATATAAAAAGGGAAATTGGCCCAGAGCTTGAATGATAACTTGTGAAATTTATAATCAAAATGAAATGAACCAATGATAATGTTACAATTGGAGCACGAGCATGCTAGCTTAAGCAAAAAAAATTAATCTGTAGTACACATACACTCTTTACAACGTGGATACCGATAAACACTCCTTGCCTTAGGCCTCGTCTGGACATGTTTAGTTTGTCTAACAGCCTTCCTAATTCTCTGTTCAAAGACTTTCCATTCTATAGTGGAATTCTTCGTGAAGATGGCTGCAAGTCTCCGTTTGTTTGGCCGTATAGTGGGCATCTTCCCTCCACCATAGTATATTCGATAACCAGAAACCAGTGATGACAACTGACTCCCTGAATCTGTCATGGCAAATGCGTTGGCAGCCGTGCATGCAATGAAATCCAGTGCGGCTAGCTGAATAAGAAGTATGGTTATCAATTATAAGACACTCAAGAACAAAGTATTTTGGCAGTTAACGTGGAAATGAACTTAAGATTCAAGAAAACTTCCTTGATGTGGTATTATTAACGTACAACAAAGAAAAATATGCTATTAGTAAAAGATCTTAAGGAACTAAACTCTGAGTTGAAAAAAAGTAGCAAGAATGCAGAAGGGCTGATCCAATTGCCTTGAAACAGTTATATTATATATGCTAGGCTCCCAAGCAAAACTTAAATAAACATAGAATGACTCACATCTCAGCCCAAGAGCAAATCCTTTGTATTAGCATTGATTCCATGTATAAATCCTAAAAGTTAACCAGTCAAACTCTCTGCCAGTACCATTCTCTAGGAATAAGATCTAAAATGTTGAAGACAGGGTACATGCCCCTACGACACTTTAAGCCTCCCATAACATGGCACAACATGAGAAAGAAATTTTCTTGTTCCATTTCTCAACTCGGAAAATGCCTCCATATTCTCCATTTTCTCTCATAGAAGAAGCATAATCTAGCAGGCATCCCTATTAATGTTTACAATAGTCTAAAAATTTCAATTCATGTCCATTCCACATCGGTCAAGCAGCCTTAACAACCATAAAAAACCTGGGGAACTAAAAACAGATTAACTGATGTGCACCTAAAAGCAAGCTAACGTCAAGAAGCACTTATTCAGACTAGACTGACTGAAAGGAGACAAATTACACACATAGCAAGCGTAAACATATACTGAGAACAAAGTAAATCCCTCTGTTTTACCTGAGAAGAGAAGTTCTTGAATGGTTCAAGTTCAGCAGCAGAAAGCAAGTTCTCTTTAGTAACTAAAAGAGGATACAAGCTGTTCAAAGCAGCCAATCTTTCTGCTCCTCCATATATCTGTGCCCCTGCCACAAATATATGTGTCTTGCGTTTGAAGCCAAGACCAGCAAGCATAAGTACTGCTTCTTCAGGTGTCAATGGACAAAGGCCTTCAGATCTGAGCTCTGCAGGCGAAGGTAGCCTGTAACAAGTTAAATAACAAAATGTGATATCAAATAGCATATATATGCAAATTGTGGGACTCGGAAAACCATAAGCTTAGAATTTGCTTGACCGAATAAAATTTCCAACACCAAGTACAAATTAATCTGCGTCTATGTAAGAATATACTTGCATGTATAAACACATTCATATATAGTTGAGAAAAGAACTATGCAATAAATCAAAGACATGAGATTTCAAGAAAGCTTGAGTTTGTCACCATTGCTTCAAATCCAATTACAAAATATTGATAGCACATTTCCAACCCTCTTACTGGGAGAATGCTCAATTATAAGGCGAATATAATTCAATAATAGTTATAACCCTTCAATCTCTAACAAAATAAAAATATAAAATGGTGCTTCCAGGTGTAGAATGCATAGGTGAATAGCAACACGATAAAGGTTAGAAATGCATACTTTGTTGTCTTCTTTAGAAGTGTCAATGCAGGAAAATGGATTTCACGATATGCTTCCAACTCCTTTCTCTCTTCTTCACCTCCACCAAATTCGCACAGAGAATGGGCAACCATGTCAATTTCAAACCGCAGATGTAGAGCTAAATATTTAGAAGCTTTCACAGGATGAACGGTTTTTTCCTTTATGATAGAATCTGTATAAGGACCAACAAGATAATGATCCAAGGGCCCGGGTTGAGTTTCATGCTTACGCAACCTTTTAAGGAGCAAAGCACCTGTTTCTTGTATTTTTGGAACAAAATGTAGTGCGTGAAAATTACATCTACATCGAAGTCTCTAGATTAGGTCCCCAATCAAGAAGAGCAAAGGAAGAAAGAATAAGTGCATAACACTACAAAAGAGTAATGGTGAAAAACAGATAAATAGAGCATGCAATCTATATGGACTAGCAACAAACTAAGTAACAAAGGTTAGAACATTACCTGCAACTGGAAAGGTATTGGGTCAAAAGCCAGGCGATTCCCAAATCCAAGTAAATGGACAACTCTATTTCGAAGAAGAATGGGGAGCATGTGTTTCAAATAAAAACTTGGCTTGGACTCTTTGGGGATGTCTACATCTGTCACCTGGAACAGCATTTGACAACATTATGAACAAACACATTGGCATTGCTACTAGTGCGTTAATTAAGTAGAAAATTTGAGTAAGAAACTCACAACACTACCAATTGCCTCCAAATCTAATGACTGAAGCTCATTTGGAAGTTCCTTCACTATCCGAATATCAGGAGTCAGGTAGTTAATAAAATGCTCCTCCTGATAGATATCGCTGAATTGACTATAAAATTATAGGATTTAATTTTGTTATTTTCTATCTAGAGAAAAAAAAAATTGGATTTTAAATCAATAACCCATTCAAATCCTGTTCAATCACTTAATAACGACTAAAATATGGATACATATACGTTTCCTGAAACAATGTTATTGACTGAATCCTTCTCGTTTAGTGCACATGATGTACAGTGAAATTACGAATGCAAAGCTTATGAACAAGGCAAGCATGAAGTATACCCACTCTAATAACCAAATATGCATATTTATTGTGGGATCCCAAAATGCTAATTCCAGAAACAAAATAAACAAATAGATAAAGGCCTCTTCCACCTATTATCTAATATCTCCAGCAAGACAACCTTTAGAAAATTTGATCATTTAAAGCAGACATAAGTTGGGGAATGGTTCAATTCAGATTGAAGGTAGCTTTCCCAATATGAAGAAAACATTAACCTTAAAGAAAGAAACAAAACAATCAAATGATAAATAGGAAAAATAAAAAGAAAGCAAGGAAAAAAAATGTCACCTCACATCTCTCCAAACGCTACTGTACATAAATTTTGGGACAACAAGAGTTGCATTGACCAATCGAGCCAGGACAACAGCATTGCAAATCTGTTACAGTCAAAATACAGCTTTAGACAAAAGAAATTGTCTAAAAAACATGTGTTAACTCTTCAGAAGAAAGCTAGTGTATAAAATCAGTGAAAAATCATGATATAAGGACACATAATAGAGCCAATTATAAAAGAAGAACTTTGTGTCACAGGCATCACTTACCGCTACTCGCTGCTGGTTTATCCCACCATTTGCAGTGACCATTATGTATCCATTATTTCCCCCTAATAATTTCACAAAGTGAACTGTAAGTACTGCTCGGTTATTAATCACCTATAAGATCCATGTTCTTACTTGTAGTAAGATATACAAGTTATGTTTTCACATTAACCAGCCTGTCCAAACACACTAAGAACCACACGTTCTCACCACTAGGTTTCCAGTTACGTTGATCGGCACAAGGTCTCCAGGCAGAAGCAGGAACCACCGGCTCTTGCCACAAATCTTTTGGCTCACGTTTATTCTGTCCCTACATGCCATACAGTCCAGCATCACCGAATGATAGAAACCATGCACTTAAGCTCATAATAAAAATTGACATTTCCAGATAAAAATTTCCAAAATCGAGAACCTCTGCCAAGGCATGGGCAGCCAAAGCCAACATCCTTCCATAAACACCATTCTGTGACTTCTTCCCTTTACCAAACTTTTTCAAATCCTTCTGCAAACATCATAAGCAAAGTTCTAAATTTTCATCAAGCAAGTAAATTGCATGCCCACATGTATAAAATCGAAAAGAACCCTTTTGAGAGCTAGCAACTAATAACTATCAAAACTTCTAATTACAACTTTTTTTTTTTTTGCATAAAAATTACAAATGAACAAATGAGTACCTTAGCTGGAACCGAAGAAAATTTGGAAAAAGACTTGCTTTCTCGACCATGATCTTGTAAATTCAAAATCATAAACCAATTCACAACGAAAAACAAACCAATCAAACCAATCACACCAACTAAACTCTTCACTCTCTTTCTTTGATACCAAACCTTCCCTCCACCTTTTCTCTTTACGTTCTTCAATTCCCCATTCGTATCCCAAAACAACCCACCAAACTTCAACCCAAAAAGTTTATTATTTTTAGTCGAGAACCGGCTCGGCTCCAGCCGAGGCGAGCTCCGGCGGCTAGTCGGCGTTGTTGTAAGAGAAGCAGACAGATAACCATTGGCGTTGGAGCGATCTGAAGTGCCATGTTCTTTGTCGGATTCAAGAAGAAGATGTTTCGAGGACATTGTAATGAAAAAGAATGTCCTTTTTTTTTAAAAAAAAAACAAGGACAAGGCAGCAAGAAAAGCGGGTGGGTTGCTTGCTTGGTTTTGATGGGTTGAGTTTGGTTTTTGCCAAAACCGTAAGCGCCGGCAAGGGTAGGTTCCGGGTTTGGAGTTTTGTTGTGCTAAATTGTGGAGTAAAAATTTGGGTTCATGTTGTTCCGCTCTTAGTTGCCAATGGCGGTTTTTTGGTGGAAGAACTAAGAGAGAAGTTTCAGTGCGATTTGCCCAAACTGTGATGGCCAACTTTGCTTCTAGATTAAAAAAGGAATTTTTATGTTTAGTAAATTGACTTTATTTAGTAATTTATAAATTGGTTTTATTTAGTAAAAAACTGTTAGTACGTTAAAGACAAATGGATTCTGTTTTGGTTAAATATAAATTTCATGCATCCAATGGGCAATTTCTGAAATATATGATATTATTTTATTCTTTATTAACTTGGGGAAAAAATTACGTAATAAATGAATTCCAAGTATTAATAAACGGGACAATTTCAAATACTACCCTCGTATTTTGGTCTAATATCAGGCGGAAAGCAAGTTTGAAATTTTAATCAACAAGAC